>CABFVZ010001693.1:0-26950 GCA_902151445.1 Timema monikensis | reverse complement strand
TAGGCAAAACCACGTGATCACCCAGAGCGCTCCTTTCTCCAAGTTTTAGCGCCTGCGCGGCGTCCGCTACTTGGGGATAGTCAGCCTAACTACGTAAACTAAGGAAACAGTCTTGTTTTTCTTGTTTAACGTGAGTGGAGTGTTGATGTGCTTGGAGGATCCATGAACGGCACTGGTTTCCCTTTTAAACGGTATAAGTGTAACCGTACTTTTAATAGTGGTGGAATTTATGTGGCGAAGATGTGTGTAGCCACGGTAGATTTAATTATTAATTATTAATTTTGTAATTTAATGCATATTCACAGTTCTGGCACGGTATAGTTTCGAGGAAACGTTTGGCTAACACTTAATTATATATTTATTCTTAGCACCGCATCTTAATATTATCATATTTTCTATTGTGTACTTGTCTGATCTATACCCATTTAAATTTCCTAATCTGGTATTGGGAATAGTAAGGTAAAATTTAGAGACATTGTAACCACATTTGAGTGAATGTAGAATGGGATTCATAAAAAATACACTCTTTGTAGAAACATACCCGGACAGGATTTGATGCCTGGCCTCCCCATCACCGGCAAACCAGACCATACCACAATTTGATTACGAATTAACATATCTGAGAGCGAGGAAAAACTTCCAATTTTTGTATGCTTTGGCCAGGATGAATTTCTGTGAAAGACCAGACCAGTTGCATTGTCTTCTATTTGTGACAATCTTAGGTACTCTCCCTTAATAGACCTCGTCAAGGCTATGTACAAGTTTATACTCCTCCTTCCATTCAGAGGTAATTGACACCTGCGATAAAGGTTTGCTTGCTAACCTAGTATCACACTGGCAACACTGTGGGCTGACTGAGCCGCCGAATACAAATTATAACTTAATTGGTTTCGTCTGATACCGTAAATTAGGGACTGGTGCTGACGCGACTCTTCACTTCCAATGACCATTGACCAGGTCCTTAATAGGAGACGGTGAGTGATTGACGCTCTTTGTTTGTAAGGTGTTGGTGAGGTAACGGGTTAGGTTTGTAGAGGAGAGGGTGGCGGGAGGATAAGGGAGAGGGGAGGCGTTGTTGGAGAAGTAGGTTAGGAGGGAAAGGAGCGGTCTCGTGTAATCACACCTCTCAGCTATTGAGCCATAATCATCTATTCTTATCTACTGTTGTGATTATAACCAACCTTAATAGTTTATAATATCTTGGCTATTTAATCAATAAATCTCACTTTTAGATCCAAAATCTCCCTAAAATAATTATTTTTGTTCCGCCCCTTATTTTAAACTTAGAAATAAATGTTAAACTTATGATAGAAAGAGATGCACAGAACTCTCAGTTTAATCACAAATTTGATGGATTACACTATGGCCCTATCTTACAAGTTACCTCATACTGTTGTCAGAAATGGTAGGCTTGCTTATTTAGGGACCATGTTAACATTTAAATGCAGCAGTGATACCGTATCTGATTACATTATGGCCCTATAGTATAATCTGAGCAAAATTGTAATTGTGTAAAGAAAGCTTGCTACCTTTTAGGAAAAACGAAGGAAAATACATATATATTAAGCTATATACAAAAATACTCATTTACTTACGTACATTTGTTAATATCAGTATATTAAATATTCATTTTTTATAAGTAATGATGGGCATGTTTGTTGCGATGAATTATTGTCTAAAAAAAAGACGTGTTTACTAAAACAGTTCTCCTGTTTGTAAAGCTCACTTTGTAAAGATAAGAATTGTTTCAGGCCGTGGTATACATGTTCACGGACATCCACATACCAGATCGTCTTAGCCACGCAAATCGCTGCTACATGACCTTCTGGGAGCGTACCAAAGCTCTTCAAAAGTGGATTAACCAAGTTAGTTGAGTATTAGGAAATAAGAACAAGATCAATATAAATATAGACCTACTCTATTTGGCAAGGCTCGTAGCGTGACGTCTAAGCTCAGTGAAATGTGGTTTAATCATAATTTTAGTATTAATTAGAAAAAAAAGTCCAATATTCAATTTAATTGTATGTTAGTGGACTAAAAATGTATTAAATAAATTTAGCTCAAATAATGAATACACTCTTAGTCGTGTCAATCTCGTTTTCAAGAAGCATTATATCTAAACAGCAACGTATTATAAACATCAACAATCCGATATTTTGTCCACTCAAGTCAATATAACTGAGTCTGTGAAATTGTGCATATATTAGCCTTACAATTTTGTGTGCTATCTGTTGATCTCTTCTACATTTTCCTTGTATCACCATCTTCTAACATCCTAATAATTAACCTCGTTCGTGTTACCATGATTTATGTATATTGCAAGAATAATGCATCAGTGTTTATTCTGGTAGACCTTTACCAAAGTAATCTTAAAACGTGTATGTCCTTAAGTAACCAGGGTCAAAGGCGTTAAATTGGCTTCGTAAATCATATCCTTGAAGATCATTGTTTAGTTCGCCCAAAACGTGTATTGTCAGTAAACGCCAATTAGCTGGCTGGTGATTAGCCTGTAGCCTCTTACGGAATCCCAATACTCAAACTCCAGGGCCTGAGGAAATCAATTAGAGCCCTCATCACCCAACTTCATATCAAGAACACAAATAATAACAATACACAAGATTATTCTTAAAAGTTACACACGGGAGAAAGACATAAGGAAGCCTTAATTTTGAAACTATAAGAATAACAGAAACTCTTATCTATAATTTGATAAGCCCGTTTCTGGTAATAGATATTACGAGAAAATAACGGAACAAAGTTTGACAAGCGACCGCTCATTTTAATGGTTAGGAGTACATGATGTCGGGAAAAATAGTAATTTTCCACGAAAACCCGATTTTCACAGATAATTGTCAGTTTTTCATTCTTTGTTTAGTCACCATGGAAACCGTTATTTGCTGGATGGCTGTAAATCTATAAATAAAATATGTCTCTTTGGTTAAAAAATAATAGCTCAAATTTTATTTGTTGATCCGAACATATCACAATTTTCTTTTTGTATGAATATTTCTCTTTAGATACTTGTCATAACACATCTAAATTGAAATGCCTAAATTGGTGAAACATTTATTTTTATTATAATGTTATTGTCATTAATCCACATTTTAATCAATAATATTGATCATAATTCGAAATTTAAAAGGTACGTTGTTAAGTTTGTGAAAATATTTCTTACGTTATGTTTCACGATTTATAAAATGATGTTTAAATATGTTTTTGTATGTATTACATGTTCAAAAACGATAAAATAATATTGGAAAATATTTTAAAATAACCATTTTAAGTATTTAATGATGATATTTGTTTTTAATTTTTCAAATAAATGGTTTTGATGTTCATTATATTAAATAGTAACACAATAAAAATACACAAGTTAAGCTATGTTTTCATTTTACCGCTTAATTTAGAGGATATGATATTTAAAAATAATGTTTTGTGTACCCCATCTATCTTTTCACAGTCTCTCTCTCTATTTCTATCTGACACTCCCTCATGCCCTCACAGGCTATCACACACTCTCTTACACACTCTCTACTCATACACATACACACACGCATTATAAAACACTCTCATATAATCTTCTATCATTCTCTCTCTCATACGTTATCCCTTTCTTTCACACATTCTTTAACCTCACATATACAACTCTAACACACAATTTATCTCTCAATATCTTTATTATATTCTCTCTCTCTCTCTTAAGCTCTCACTCTCTCAAAAGCTCTCTCTTTCAAAAGTTTTCTCTTTCTCAAACGCTCTCTAGCACTTATATTCTCACTCACTCTCTCTCTCTCTCTCTATCTATCTCTCACAAAAGCTTTCTCTCAAACTTGCTCTCTCTTCAAACTCTCTCCCTCTCAAATTCCCTTTCTCTCAAACTCCCTTTCTCTCAAACTCCCTCTTTCTCAAACTCACTCCGTCTCTAACCGCTCTATCTCATACTACTTCTCTTTCAAACTCTCTTTAAATCACTTTCACTCTTATTCTATTTGAATCTCTCTATATATCAATCTCACTCTATTTATCTGAAACTCACTCTTTCACTTTATTTCTCAAACACTCTTTCTAACTCTTTCTCAATCAAATTTTCTCTCTGTAGCATATACTCCCACTATTACTCGCTCACACTAACTAGATCTTTCTCGTTTGCTAAATCTCAGTCTCTTACACTCACTTTCTCACACACTTACAAAATCACACAATCAAACACTTACACTCTCTTTTTCAATATCACATTTTATCACTCTCTCTATCATATATCTTATATATAATTTGGTAGGCTCGTTTGCAGTAATAGAAATTACGAGGAAATGACTGAACAGATTTTGTCAAACGAACTCTCATTTTAAAGGAAGTCTAGGATTTCGGGAAAACTATTTTCAACGAAAATATAATTTTTCCAGAGAATTTTCAACTTTTCATTACTTTTTACATCACCATGGAAAGATTTATTAGCGCATAATTATATAATATAAGTAAATAAAATATTTATCTCTGGATAAAAATATTAACTGTATTTTTACCTAAAAGAAATAACTCTATTCTTACCTAAATGGTTTGCTGCAACAAATAAATAAAGAGCTAGGAGATGGGTAGTTTTAAATTATTATTATTAGCACCGCGTCTTACTACCCGTTCGGGTTATACGCACTTACGCTAATGTGTAATGGTAGGGTGATTGTGAGATGAAATGAAGGACCTACAGTTTAACGTGGAATCCGAACCACGGTGGAGACCTGGCATTCCTCACATTCACAAGATGTCTTGTCAGAGGTGAAGGAAGGGTTTGGTAATCAGATAAATCTTTGCCGGGACCGAGGATTGAACCCCGGCCGCCAGCATAGAAGTCTGACACCTTACCCCTAGACCACCAGGTCACCCGGTAGTTTTAAAGTTCCCATTTTTATGTAAAGGGGAAAAATATACGTTATGATTCAAATTAAGCACCAATGGCTAATCTTTTAGCTATAAAGTCAAGTGAGGGTTTATTTTAGAAAGAAGCCTATATATCTTCCCCCAAAAAATGTATAATACTATTATGTGCAATAATCTGCAACCATCACTGCAAAGATCCACTAGTGAAATAAAAATTGACATAGTAATAAACGTATGGTTTTTTATAAAAGTGAATCCTTAAGTCTGCAATCTCTTTGGTAAGTTTTTTTTAAATATGTACATTGGTTGGTCGTCATACCTTTGTATCATCTTGATTGTCAGCCTCCTCTTCGTGTATCTATCTAAATATCTCTCTCACTACTCACGTATAAGAAACAAAACAGAATTTATTATTTTTAATGGCCATTTAATTTTATATTCTATTATAGACTTATAATATTGTTAAAAAAACGTTATTACTTGTTATATTATTTAACGTCTATTGGAAGAAATAAATATTAATTTTTGAAAAATGACACAATATTTCCACGGGAATCAAATAAAGGACCCCTGACTTTGCACGATAGGTTCCTACCACAGAGATATCAATATTAATTTGTTGCTCTGGTCTATTCCTAATATGTTAGTCGATAAATTCACACTTCCATCACCTGTTCTGTTTTAAACATTAGTTATGAATGGTATGAACTCTGGACAGTTTAGTGGTAGACATTGTAACCCCAAGTTAGAAGACTCGGTTTCAATTAATTTTCAAATATGATTGATTGTTGGATTTTAACCTCTGAGAACAGCTGTATTTGTGAGCAAGACAGTTTATATTATTTTTTTACACTAATGGATAGATATATATATATATATATGAGAAGACTGCTTAAAATTACTATTCTAGTTTTATAATGTTTTGTTGAAAATGATTGTATACCTAATGATACCTTTATCATATGTTTATTTTAAAATAGTCCATATATTCTAGTAATTGTGTTATAACTTTAAACCTAGTTAATAATTGAATAATAAAAAATTACGCTATTGACCGATCAAATTTTGGTTTATAAGGCATTGGAATCAAAATTATTCTAATTTATTCATGAAGTTATTAATTTTAGTGATAGTTTAAGATTATTGTTTCGAATATCTTCCATATAGATTTATTCATCATTACATAAAATATTGGATTTAATGATATGTATACTTATTTTCTTCTCTCTTGCTAATTTATTAATTCTTGGAGTTTTATAGATTTCCCAACAAACATCTATACAAATGATTCCAAACAGTAAAGTTAACATCATAAAAGCACACACATTATTGACCATTAGTTTGTATGCTTTGTACTATGAGTTTTGTCTATTTAAATACTTGATATCTGAAATAATAATAGTTCATTATAAATTGATAGTAGACCTTACAAATTTGAATAGTTATCTTTACCAGAATTGTAAATTTCGGACATAACCAAGCTTAATAATTACTTACTCTACGACACTAGGAACTCGGAAGCTCATAACTGCGTTCACAAAAGTACGCCAACAATTCCTATTTTGAGCAAGTTCTATTCAGTCCACCTTATTACACCCTATCCCTATTTTGGGCCAGTTCTATCCAATCCACCTCATTACACACTATTTCTTAAAGGCTTATTCTAATGTTATCCTCCCATCTGCACTTTGGTATTACCAATAGTCTCTTCCCATTGGGTTCGCCAGTCATTACACAGAAAGAGGTTCTAGAATCTCCCATTCGCGTTGCATGTCCTGACTACCTACGAGATTTGACTATCCTAACAATGTCTTATGATGACTACAGAGTGCGTAACTCATAATTGTGTGATCTCCACTCTTCAATAGCCCAATCTCTTTTTGAACCAAATATTTTCCTGAGTATCTTGTTTTCGAATAACCTAAAGCTGCTTTCTTCAATTAATGTAAGAGACCACGTTTCACACCCATAGAGACCAACCAGTAACATCATTATTTGTATAGTCTAAGATTCACATTCCTTGAAAGCAGGCAAGATGTCAAACATTTACTGACCAATCTGCAGCATGCATTTCCCAACGGTATTCTATTATTCGTTTCCAATATAATATCGTTATTGCTAGTTAAAATACTACATAAATATTTAAACTTATTAACCCTTTCAAATTATAAGTTTCTTGAAATAATATTTAAATTATCATACCCAATCTGTGTTATCTGTGTGATAGTATACTTATTATTTCCTGCACTCCCTTTTAAACATCCTTTTAAACCTAATTCCTAAACTATAACGAAATATAAACCTTTGGTATCCATTTTTGTAAGTGTAATTTAGAAGTTCAACACAGACTTAGTTTCTTAGTTTAACATGGCACTTCTACTAGGGGTATCCAAGCAAATATAAGTTATTGCTAAAATAAATGGGTCGGAACTAAAAAGGAACAACTAGTGAATATTTTGAATATAAAAACACTCATCCAATGCTATGAACAGGGGTTTTCATTATTAAATGGTCATCAGCTTGTATTTATTTAAAACTGTTTTATTTCGTGTTGTGTTCTAGACGATAGAGACAAGTTTGAGCAAAGATCTGGCAGATGTGAACCAGAAGATGGGTGAAGTCAACATTAAGCTGAGAAGAATCAGGGTGGGCCTCGTCAGAAATCAAGTATGTGAGTCATCGCTTTGCTGGAACAATTATATGGGAGTGAATAAGTTATAGTATTTAGAAATACTTATTATTTTGTTTACATAATTCTAATATAAACAACTACCAGATAATGTAATGTTTCGGTCAACGTGCATACTGATGTGGTAACATCTATTTATTATCTAAATAATAATCCTTTAATCATTGGAATGTATTGGTCTTTATGCATTTGATGATGACACAAAACGAGAAATACTTAATATTTATTTATAATAATTGCAATAATAAATAAATAAAGAAGCAAATGACAATATCTAATGACACACATTGTTGGAATTGGATTTTAATACGAGGGTACAGTTAATGACAAACATACCTAGTTTAAAAGTTAAGTCATGATTTAAAAAATGCTTATTCCCTTAGAATCTTAATACTAAAGTAATTTTAATGAATAAACTATAATATGATAGCGAGCCTCCTTATGAAGCTTACAGCAAGGTTTTGGTTATATCACAGTGCATGGTAAATGCCACGTCTGTGAAATTGGGGGACAACACACTATCAGAGACTCGTTTATTCATGAGATCTAGAGTTTTCCAAAGACTTTAATAGAATTGTCATTTATTATATATACAATTATAAGTTTAATTCTAACACTTCAGATGGACGAGGAAGACGTTGAAGCATACGAGGCTGCTGCAAGGAAACAATCCCATGCTTCGTTATTCATAGACAGCGTGGAAGGTGAGAACTGATCATATGTACAGGGATTTAGTAATTGTATTCTATTCAACTATATTGTGTCTATCCCTTGAAAGACAAAGCTGTACAAACCATTTATTAGGTTGGTATATTTCATCTGAGCTAAAAAGAAAAAGAAAGGTATAGTGTACGGCCAATTAAAATAATTAATACACTTTCATATTTATGACCGATAATACACATAATGTGACGGTAGGACACATGTATCTTCAAATATTCATACAAGTTATTAAACATTTCGACTAACATAAAAAATAAGTCTGCAAAAATATGCATAACTATTCTATTTGTTTTGTTCAACTGCGTTATTTTGTTTCCTGTGTTTAAATTAAGACATAACAGTGGTTGGTAGTATTGCTACTGTACTTGACTGGAGGAGTTAGCCCCGGGAGATATTCAGGCGTGAGCACTATTAGAATAATACTCTTGACAAGTACAGCTTTACGGTGTCTGGAATAATCTTCCAGCCAGCTATTATTTGTGTGGCTGCGTATTGAATATGGAACAATGGGTCATTCAATAATAACAATAAGATATACTTCATTCAATACTGTTGTATTTATAAATTATTAATAATTTTATAATATGTATTGTGATGATAAGCGTAACCAAAAGTAGATTACCAGGATTATGAAAAAGATAAATACAGGGTGTCCCACTCAAAGGTATCTTCGAAAAGTGTCAGTTTACATTTACCAGACAAGCCGAAATGAAAGAAAATATTGATATGTCCTACCTGTGTGTATGAGAAATGGGGGCTGGTCACAACATATGCTGGAAGTGTCTTCCTTGGGTGTCCAAACACAATGAAAGAACAGCGCTCCATATTCTTGAAGGGGGCAGCCAGAACCTGCGGTGACACCACTTGGATCTCGCGCTGGATGCTCTCTCCTAAATCCTCCAGCGTTCGTGTTTTGTTCTTGTACACACGATCTTTAAGATGACCCCACAGGAAAAAGTACGGTGAGGTCAAATTGAGCGACCTTGGAGGCCATAGCCCTTTTGGAATGACTCCGTCCGGAAAGAATGATTTAATATTTGCCATACTCACAGCAGAGGTGTGGAATGTCACCCCATCCTACTGGTAAAAACCGTGGTTGAGTTCCTCATCGTTTAATTCATTCACCAAAGTCTGGAACATTTAAATGAAGACAGCATTCAATCAGGTGGAACTATGCTTTGTTGATGAACCATGTGTAGACCAGTTTCTTTGGATTATCATCCATGAACGTTTGGAACCAACGGCAGTACAGCATGCATTTTTATAGATTTGGATCTTTCAATTCGTGCACAACTGTAAACTGGTACGCATGTAGGCTGTCGTTTTCCATAGATCTTTGGCACGTGCTTCTGAATACTCCAATAAGGACTTACGTGAAGAAGCCTGTATTGTGTCAGCAAACTCAAACACCGTTTCTTCAGACAGTTTTAGTCACCCTCCGCCATGTTGGTCTAACAATTTTGTAGTACCAAGCTTTTTCACCAACTTATGAATGCAACGTTTTGACAGTGGGTCACAGCCACCAAACTATTCTAAACCCTTCCTCTGAATTTTTTTATGGACACACTAATCAAATAAGTCTTCACAGTAAACACAAACATTTTCCACTAAATGACAATAAAGGTTCAACGCTCACCTTTACCCAACTACTCACTTTAGACGACTGTCTCCACGTGCGAACAGCGAAACTACTGCCATCGTTGTCTCCTCCCAAAGTGTAATCCTGTCAGTGTTGCTGTTGTTTCCTTTCTCACGGACTACAGAGTATAGCGTCAAAGTGTCAACGCAATTCTCTAAATTTTACCAAAAGTTGACTGAGAACATCAGGGATACCTTCGAATGGTGATCTCATTATATAGACCAATATATTTAAACCCTGCTATAATGATCATTACATATTACCTGAAATGGCACAAAGACATGTTGGTAAAATATTTGTAATATTATTATTATTAGTTATTCTGTATTAATACAGGTCCATTCCTTTTGTTAGTGAACTTAGACCACCAAAATGCCGTGGTCTCTCCATCTTTCCTCAACACCAAGAATTGTTTAATTCCTTCAAATCATCTAGTAATTGAATACTCCATCCTAAGCCCTCCTGTCCTTCAATCTTGTCTTCCAAGATGTCATGTAGAAGACAGTTTCTCCAAAGGAGGTGCCCGATACAGTTTGCATTGTACCAAAGAGTCACATCCAAAATGGCTATCTATTCTTAGGGCTTTGTCACCGTGTTTGTCCACCTGACATTCTCAAGTCTTCTCCAATACTATATGTCTAAGCTCTCCAAGTATTTATTTTCCATCTTCTTGAAAGTACAATTTCATGTTCCATATAGAATGATGCTCCAAATGTAGCATTTCATCAGTTTCATCCTTAGTTTCAAACTCAACTTTCTGGTCACCAGTGACCTCTTCTTGTTGAAATCTTTCTTATCAATTCCAATCCTCAAACTAATCTCCTTGGTTTGTTAGACATAAGTTGTCAGCGTAGTTCCCAGGTACTTTAACTGCTCTATGATTTCTAAATTCTTCTTGTATTTTTTTTAAATCTTGGTGTCACATCATTTTTTGAAATTTAAATCACTTTCAACCACTCGTGTAAATCACTCAACCATATATTCTCCATGTTACCACCAGCTGGCCCATCATTCCCTTCAACCCTTCAACAATTAACCATACTTATATTAGATCTAAGATTAGATATTTAAATAAATATAGACAATTTTTACTAAACGATCAAAAGTTCTATGAAAATAGGCTCTAACACCCAATATATTACTTAAATATAGTGTAACCATTTTTAGGAGCTGAAATAGAATTAAAATTGGACATTTTTTAAAATAATTGGTATAATACATATTTATTTATGTACTGTTAATATTGGTTTGCAGTATTATCCTTAAATCAAGTAGGATATGAACACAAAGTAATATAATTCCTCTTGACCTCCTTCAACTACTAGTTTGGAAGATAATGGAATATTTATTTTATTTAATATACAAAATATGAAATTATAGAATCCATTGTTCAGTGTTTCTCAATCTTTTCCCCATATAGGATAACTTAATAATCATTCGATGCACACTCAGACCACCCATCTTACTATACTATGTACCTGTAGCTTGTCGAAGCATGATATTTTTCTATTAACAATATAATATTGTGGCCTAGATAAATGAAAGTGTTATAGTGTTAAGACAATTCTATTGACTGTGCTAAATTACATGTTGGAAAAGTGAAGAGGATTGCACAAAGGCCCTGAGTATCAACACAAATGCTTCAAAAAATCTAGGAAGATAAATAATAAAATGAAACAACTTCAACAAAGGAGAATATATGAGGCTAGGAAAAGAGTTGAGAGAAACATACTATGTGTGGGAAGACTATACAGAGAAGATATGCTAGAGGATTATATGACTGCAATAAAGGGAAGGTATCATAATATATATCAGGAAGCAAAGGAACGCTGAGGAAATGAAAACAAAAATATGCCAACAATAATAACGGAAGACCCTAAAGGGAAGATGTTAAAGGATCTTAGAGAAGTTCTTAGGCCTAGGGGGAAAACAAACAAAAAATATATATACATACAGTTTGAAAAGAAAAATTGACCAGGAAGCCTGGAGACCAAAGCTTAAGACGAGGCAGAGGAAGATGAAATAGGACCCAGCACTATAAATATAAATGGAGAGAGAGCCATAAGGGATAAGCAAAGAAGAAATTCTGTTGAAGATGATGAGATACCAACTGATCTGTTGAAGTAACTTGGAAACAACGGATTATTGGCTCTAACAATAGTTTTAAATAAGATCTGCAAAATGATCCAAGGACATTCTGGACGTAGCCATAGTAGCTCTAAAGATTTTTTTTAAAAAGAGCAGTGACCACAAAACCGCTAGCCTCATCTTTCATGTGGGAAAGATTCTGTCAAGAATACTCAATAGGCGACTTGAATATAAAACAAAAAGTTTGATATAAGAAGACCCATTTGGATTTAGAAAAGGAAAAGTAACCAGAGATGCCATCGGTAATCTGAGAATTATTTTCAGAGAGAGAGGGGAAAGTCAGGAAAGAAGCTTGCATTGGTTTCATCAACTGGAAAAGTCTTTCGAAAGAGTTAAGTGGAAGGAATTGATGGAAATATTCAAGAAAATTGGCATCAAATGGAGGGGAATAAGGCTGATTGCAATCCGGTTCCTGGGACAACGATAAAAGATGAGACTGATTGATGGAGGTACCAATTTTGAAAATAGGAGAGGAGTGAGGCTGTTTCTCACCAAGTTTGTTCAACTTGTATGCAGACACATTATTAGAGGCTGGTGAGGAAGTAGGTTTAGAAGAAAACGCTGAAAACACAAAGTATATGATCACACAGATAACACAGGTTGATGACGATAATTACTTAGAGATTACTTAGAACACGTAATTTTACAGGGTTAATAAGTTCAAATATTTAAAATTGGTTTTAGTTAGCTATAACGATATTGGAATTGATATTTGGAAAATAATAAAGTCAGGAAATGAATTCAGGTTAGTAAGTTGTTGATATCTCAACTGCTTTCAAGGGATGTAAAACTCAAAATACACAAAACCAACAATAATTTTACTGGGTGTTCTCTATGGGTGTGAAACGTGGTAGCTTACCTTAAATGATGAAAACAAATTTAGGGTTTTCGAAAACAAAGTGCCTAGACCGATATTTAGCCCAAAAAGTGATGAGGCCAGGGGGGACTTTAGGATGTCCATAATGATTAGTTTCATAACCTGTACTCATCACATTACTTTGTTATGGTAATAAAGTATCATAGACTACTGTGCGCAGGACATGCAGTGTTAGTGGGAGTTTCTAGAACCTTTTTCAGTGTATTATTATTATTATTATTATTATTATTATTATTATTATTATTAGCACCGCGTCTTACTACCCGTTCGGGTTATACGCACTTACTACGCACTTACGCTAATGTGTAATGGTAGGGTGATTGTGAGATGAAATGGAGGACCTACAGTTTAACGTGGAATCCGAACAACGGTGGCAACCTGGTTTTTCAGTGTAATAAATGGCTAACCCAATGCTAAAACCTTGATGCAGATGGGAGAGTAGTACTATAACGGACATGTGCGAGATAGGGTGTTAAGAGTTGGACTGGATATAACAATCTCAAGTTAGTACGGCAGTAAAATTAATGTTTCTATTCTCATAGACATTCATTCAAATGAGTGTACTCTATGAATTATTAATAATATTAATATTATAAACATTTTACTGTATTCGCCTCATCTTAACGTTTATTATACTAAATTTGAGTCACTTACAATAGAAACTTTATCCTTACAATGTATCTCAAAATGTGTAAAAAAGCACAATTTTGATCCCTTATAATTCGTGGGTTGTAATTATTGAAAAAAAATTAACCACTATTTTTCGATCACTATAATTATACCATTGCTAAAATTGGTCAATAAAATATTTATTGTCTGCACATAACGTATTTTGCCAGCCTCCACCTAACTTAACCTAGTCATAACGTCATTATTACACACATATTATTTGGTCGACCTTAACTCAGACATAAAGTCATTTTAACCCGTCAAACACACACCATCTGCTAATTTTTAATCAAACTGGCTTAACATGGATAGAAAATTATATTTTCCCTCCTGGACAAAGAACTTTCCAGCACCCCTGTGAAAGGTGGCAGGGAAGAAAAAATCTGAAAACACAACATTAATGATAACCACCATGTTTGACATAGGATAAAGTATTTCGGATTTAGATAGTTTAAATATTATTTTACTATATTTCGTGTAACGAATAAGTCTATAGATGATGTAGATGTAACAACTAATCAACATTTCAATGAGACAGTATCTTTGATTTCTGAAAAAATTTACAGAGTGCAAGTGGTACAAGGACATCCATCACTATATAGCTATTTCGACATCTCCGCAAAATGACTCAATTGAACTGTAAGAAAACTAAACACAGATTTTTATTATTATACTTATCACCAGGCGTAGAATAAGTGTAAAAAGAAGGTGAAATAGAACAATTTCCTTAGGCATAAATAGAAAACCATCCCCAGTATTTAACACACTGTCACGTCAAAAATGATAATATTACAACCAATCAAGACCCGCTTTCAATTCATCATCCAAATAAAATATCAACTTATCTTTGAATAACTGTTAGTAATATGATAACCATTTAATTTAACTAATCACCATAATATTGTTGGGTCTTAGAGTTAAATTTGGTGTAATTTATAACATAAAGAAAGCTTTCCTATAGATCTGTTAGTACAAAGAAGACACAGATTTTCTACGATTCTTGTGGGCGTACCTTACTATTAAAATACAACGTCGGTGTGGAGTGGTTTTTAGTGTTTCAAGCAATCCATTTATACAGAGTGATGTAGTAATGGATTATCTTCAAAACCTTGTAAAGTGTATTAGATCTACTTGCCTATCATATTCGTGTGATAATGTTGAAACATTCATGAGAATTTTATGTGTGGACAATCGCGTGAAAAGAGTTAAGAATGAAGAAGTTTTACAGAATTGCATTCGGAAAGCTCGTGAGATAGTGGCTGTTAGACAATTTGCCCTCATAAAATGGGAACACACAATATTAAAGAAAACGGCACCATAAATCCTACAGAGAGGTTGTATGTTCTTTAATTAAAGAGTAATTAGTGTGCGGATATGTTACAAATTAGCCATGAATCGTTTAAGAATTTTAACCTGGAAGTGATTACCAAAACAATAAGACTAGTATCCGTAGTGCACCGTGTTTTCAATCCCATTGGATGTTCTAGTCCATTATCTTTGTGCCTGAAGATCTCGTTGAAACAAAAACGAGAATCTAAAATATATTGGGATATTGAGATGGATCAATCCATCAAAGGTAAGATACTTATTTGGATAGAAGAGTTACAATATGTGATATTCAATCAAATTTCTGGAGAACTAGCAAGAAATGTTACAGACTTAATGCGTAGAGCTTACAAAAGATGTATTGCGATGACTGCCATTGCTTATATTGCTGCGGTATTTTCAGAGTGTAATCAATCTCTGTTGTGTATGTAAAGCTGTTACAAAGTTAGTTGTGTATTCTGTTAAGGTAATGACCTACTCTTGGGTTGAGTGTATAGCTAATACAATATAATATTGTAACTTATGTGTTTCTGTTGTGAAATATATTCTAATCGCTAGAATATCTGTTTTATATTGGAGTGATTAATCCACCGTCCTATCAAGGATACATTTACATAACGAATGTGGAATATTTGTTTATAATCGAGTGACAGTGATTAAAGGACTTACAAAACATGGACAAATGATATAGGTTTATGGTAGTATGATTCCTGCGGATGTTTCTTCCAGAGGTTGTTCAGGACAACTTTTGCTCGAGTTCAAGTGATAGGCGGGACCTGCATGGCTGAAGCAAACACTGATTTCGTGGCCCATTCCAATATAAGTGTATCCTTTACGAAGAAGAAATTAAAAATGAGATAAAAACCACTGTGCAATTTGTCCATGGTCTGTTCCAGTATGGATGAACATGACAGTGTTGATTGGTATTCTCGTACTTTCTCTAACTACCAGAAAATAGTTCATCTTTAACATAGATATGTCGTTTTATAAATGATTGCAGAATGCAATTCCAACTAAAAGTTTGGTAGCTTTTACTATCTGAAACAAACTATGTGGAAAAGGAAATCATCAAGTACATTTAGTGTCCAATATTGATATAAAGAATAAAATAATTCTATCATTATGAACTAATTAGTAGGAAGGTGGAATTGTGTCTTTGAAAACAAGAATCACGTTACAACATGAAATAATAAATGTTTGGTGTTCAACCATTTGTTTTAAATGAATATCATCATGTGAGCTCAATACCCAAGAGAAACATGAGAATATGTGTCATGTTGGTTTAGAGTAGAGCAGTACGACTCAATACTGCCTCAGGAGAACATTTTAGGACTATTCTACGTGTTTTTTTACATAGAGATCTTCATAAGACTGCATTCAGCTGTCTACATTCCCTGAAGTGGAAAAAATGATGACCTACAAACACTATCATAACATTTAGCAACCAAAGAGTGTGACGACAAAGTAAACTATTATTATAAATATAATATTTTGAGTCTCGCCGAGAAGTAAACTGAATGTGGGAGCTTGTTTGAACTGACATTTATATTTTTGTTACAGCCTCCATGTAATAATTTGGTTTGTTGCTTATTAGTTTTGAATACCTATCTGAAATAAAATAGGTTATGATCATAATAATTCTCTCTATGAGGGGTTGAAATAAAGTAGAAGTAAGCCTTATAACCAAAAGATTTATAATTATTTGGATTTATATATGAAAGTAGGCCTAAATTATTTCTTCTAGTCTCAAAATATGTTTTACTTATGAACATATGTTTAGCCTCATTTAAGTACTGTTTGAACAATTAACTGAAATATTCTTCTTTCTTTGGTGATGATTTTAATATTGTTTTAGATAGTATATAATATATAATATCTAAAACAATGTATACATACAATATAAATATATACATATATATATATACATATATATATATTTTTATATATATATATATATATACACACACACACTTCCTAACAATATAAACTAAATAGAATAATATGATAGTAATTTCAACCACACGGAAAGCATAAACATATAGGCTAAGACAAAAACAAATTTGTTGAATTTTACATCAAAACATTACCCATTGAAGCTACGAGTATAAGCACATTCACTAGTACCGAAAACCTTTGTATGGCTACCATTTCTAAATATGAACTGAAGGCAAATTTTCAATGCGGTAATAGGGCATTTTAAGTTAGCTAAAATTATACCATCGCATTTTCATTGGCTAATATGACTACTTAAGTCCTAAGATCTTAGATGCTTAAAGCCATGCTTAGAATATAAAATAATAAATTTTGAATTAACTTAATGGGCAATGCCCTTTTTTTTAAGTATTGTGTGTTAATTATATGTTAGCACATCACTATCTATACATTATGGGTTAATTGTCTTGCATTATGTATGAATGAAAAGTATCCATTGCTCTCATAATATTAAATTGATTATTTTTTGTACATGTTTTTGAAAGGTAAAGTTATTATCCCCACCAGATACCTAACAAATAATTAGGAATCTTTCACATTAGAGTACCCTATAACTCTTCTGTTTAGCAATAGGGTTATTTTAGATTAGTTATTTTTTTTAATGATACAATTAGATTATAGCTTTGCCATGGGCTTAGTACCTACAACTACTTCAACTTTTGCTATTACGGTCTATTTATAAACTAAGATATCAATAATTCACAAATAGTGATTATAATATTCATTTTACTGTGCGCGTAAGTGAGACTGAGCCTATTGTAATATAATATTAAAATATAAGAATATTAAAATGATACTGTTGTTAGAGAAAATGCATAAGATTGTAAAATTATCGATAGTTTCATTGTACATCTCCATTTGTATTGTATCAGGTGAGGGGAGCTCCATCCTTCCTCCTGGCGGTCACCATCTGGACCATGATCATCTGTTCCGGTCGTCACAGAACATCGTGGCTCCTCGTGCTCTGCGGAATAACAAAGACAAAAGCGGAGATAAGTTACAGATGCAGTTAAAGAAGAGATTGGGATCTAACAGGAGCCAAGTATGGTCAAGACAAAATCTGGATGAGATGCACCTTAGCTACATGAGAAGTCAACAGTGATTGTGCATACTAAGATCAGCTTTGAAGTCCCCTCTAGACTACATACTTAAAACAACCAATGAATAAGTTTCAACTGCTCTTCATTAAGTCATTATGTACAATACTAGAATACAAACCACATACATTCAATTTTATCTCTTTGGACATATCTTTGGAAATACCATCTGATACTTTGATTCTGTATTTGTCTCACATTATAACATTCTCCATCGTACACTGATATAAACCTCATCATTATTAATTTGTTTACATCATAGTTGTGTTCAAGCACTCATATTTTTATATACCTACAAAATTATAAAGGTATTTATTTTGGATTGTTTAAATAATGTCTACTACATTGCATTTATTATCAATGGTATATAAGTATTCTGATAGGAACATACTATCTAACAACTACAAAAGCTACTAAAACAATTTTAATATTTTTAAACGTCAAGTTATATCATATATAACCATCACTTTTGGTGATATATACTTTCAATACCTACAAAATCATGTTAAAATAAAGTAAAGCAGTGTTGACCATAAATTAAAAGGCTGAATTCTCTATTCTGTTCACACTACTATCAGAGTATCCCAATCTTACCATGACAGAATAACCTATGGTCCTATATTATGAGATAAGTAATAGTGAAACAATGAATGGTAAGCCTGTTACCTTTCAGGGTAAATGAGGGGTACAAGAATTCAATAAAATAAATAATTTAGAAATTTCCTTTTTAGAGAGGCTAATTAATATTTAAGATAAAAATTAAATCATTTTTGTATAATTTCACAATTTCTACTCTGTATTATTTAAGATTACAAACAAAATGAAATTCTTATTTTATAAGAACTCTTCATGAACATTAAATCTATTATTTTTTAAATGAGTCACTTAGGTTGACCACACATCCCGGCTTGAATGGTAACGTCATCTTAGAATTCCGTTTTTGTACCTTTTTAATTTAGAAAAAATCGTAGAATATACTTAAATATTGCTCAATCGTAGCTTATATTCAAATTTGCATGAGAAAATTCTCTAACCATATTCAGAATTTTAAATTATTTTTAAATTTAGACTTATTTTATGCTTAGTTCATGTTTTTCCTTTGATATAGGGCTATATAATTTCTTTAAAGGTTTCTATTTTCCTTTATATGTAATTTATTCTCCAAACAATTTTCTATTCAATTCAGATTTCTCTTGAAATTTAGAATAGTAATAGTAGTTTTCTCTTGTTTCGGCTAGGTCTGGTGTTGGTATTCTCCTCTACCTGTATTGTTGGAAAAATATCTCTTATAGTGAAATTACCAGCTGCTGATGAAGGCTATCATCAAAGTTCCAGGATCCAAAGGTTTTCCCATATATTCTTTAATGTCATCTTGAGCGCAGTTTGGGCCAGCAAGAGATTTATTTTGAGGCCCAGTGGGTAAATTTGAAGAAGCAGGAAATATTTAAAGCTTGTTTGTGGTCTCTTTTGCTGCGAAAATTGTTCTAGTAGGATGTAGTCATTGATTGTATGAATCCCGGTCTTATGGAAACCACTGATCACCTTAGTGTTACCATAAGAAAATATAAGCACTAACTAACATTCCCGATATACAGGAAAAATACGCCTGACGGTTGAAGCTGATGAAATGTATGAGGAGGTAAACTTAAAACATGTGCATGATTTATCCTTGAAGAATCAAGTAAATGTACGCTTTTTTGCGTGCTTTGCATGACCATCTAATATTAATAACACAGTACCAGTTTTAGGGGACTTATCATGTCCTATAAAATGATTAATACAAGTTGGGCTATAAATATCAGTTTGCAGCCACCCAGATGAATTACATACCAAAATGCCGTCCAGCAATTCAGGATTGTGCCTTAATGTCGGACTATATTTCCCAGCTGCATTCAAACAAACTAGGCTTATTTGGAACAGTGCTTACTGACATTTGGTTGACATTATTGAAGCGGCTAACTTTAGTTTGTTTTTTTGTAATTTCAACTGGAATATTGAAAAAGAACTTACATTATGCTTATTAAATGCAAAAGCACCCGCATTAAGTTAAAGTGTTCTGGAGTTCGCAAAGAAAGTTGTGAAATCCTTTTTATTAGAACTATAACCAAATCTTTTCCAGCTAGTCCTTCGTTAAATAGTTGTAGGGTTTTATTTTAGACTTCGAAATGATAAGCAAGATAATGACAGCTAATACTAATACCAAACATTCCATTCTACATAGAGAAACCATTTTTGGCCAATGATCTTTCTTGTTCAGGCGTAAAACAGTTGCTGAATCATCCCAATAACTTTTTTGAAGCATCTTCAGCACTGACTTATTTAATGCTAATATGAATACAGCACCTTTTGGGATAACAAACTAAGTAGCCACTTCGTTCAGTTTCATACGTTTCTTCCTGACGACTAAAATCACTTCTATCAAATCCTGTTCAGACAAATTTTGCAGACGAATCTTTCCTATATATTTACTCACCTTAACTTAGACCTAAATAAATAAAATATGCTGATTAATAAACAGCATTAACCGAATACACTTTTATTTATAGTTTAATTGTTTGTTTAAAGTAAAGCCTCCGCAAACAGCGTGGTGGTGATCAGATGATTTACATAAGTACAAGGAGTGCGCACAAAGACGGTGATCCGACGATTCTGCTCGTGCACTTTGTTGCGTTCTAACACGCCCGTCCTTCTGCCTCACGGTCAAACTCTGCATGCAATGTTTGCCCTTCTAACCAAGTAGACAGTAATTTAAAAAGCACGAGTGAAGTGAAGTGAAGGTGCTTATTTAAACTTTGCGTAAATACCATTTTTGTATGATATATCAAATCATGAATACAAAAATATAAAGGAAAAATATGGGATTATATAGCATAGTATTTTGATTCTCGAACGATATAGATGTCATCTTTGTTTTTTCTGAAGAAATTAGAATTAATGCTCTTGGAATCTCAACAATTTATTATCAAAAATACCCAATGCTATAAAAAGAAAGTACTCCTCTAATTAGATTTAAGATACCACAGCTGGCTCACTTTTTGAGTAATACGGTCACATCCACCATTCTTACATTTGGCGAGTATTTTAAATTTTTTAATATTTGGCTTCTACTTATTTTACGGCAACTTTTAATTTTCAACATGTTTCAGCATGTTCTAACAGGTCTCGTCAAGACTTAACGGATTTAGACAATTTTGATTTATTTACTGATTAATTTACATGTGATTGATTGATTGATTGGTGATTGATTTACCAAAATTTATAACATGTCTGAATATGAATAAACATTTTGAAAAATTTAGATGGTCTCCCTTATACCTTAAAGTGTGATTTGTAAATTACCCACAACTTGAGCCCATACTGGTATATCTCCTAATTATTTTTTTAGGGTGTTATTTCCATACTACTACTGAACTTGTTTGAACATGTTGACGACCAAATTTATTTGTAAATATATGAAATTTATTTCCTTTTAATTCCCTTTGTCTCCCTGCCACACCAATTTTTATGGTATCTACTTTTTGATACTACTAACTTTATTATTGTCATAAATACCCGCGTATTTGAACTTGTTTGAACTTCTTTAAGTAAATCATGACCGATCATGTCCAAAACTAACTAAAATTCATGACAGTCACCCACAAGATTTACAGTCCGAGATGAAATTTCTAGAATGTTGATCCCACCCTTAAACCCCGTGGCGGTAAACCCTCATTTTTTTCTATCTCAATACCCCAGTTCCATATTCCTACTGAACGTGTTTGAATATATTCGATGGATCCATTTTCTAATAATTGTATACACTTTTTTCATTTGCATTCCTACTATACCAGTATTTTGCTATAGAGAACAATAATTTTCCCACCATTAATGAATATTTATGTCTGAACATGTCTATGAGCTCATTTCCCTATAATTTATACAATTTTTACGTTTTTTCTACCTACAACACCAATTTTCATTGTAAAAAACTATTTCAAATTTACTACTGAACTTGTGTGAATATGTCAGAAGAACTAATTTAATTTTAAGTCAATGTGAACCAGTGATCGAGGATATCCGTAATCAAAGATGGAGTCCCTGTTGACCTATAAACTAACCAGAGCTAACACTCACCCTGGTGGCGTACAACTAAACTAGTGCCGTATGTATCCTTGACCAGGCCCATACTTGATCGGCTGATGATATTTACATACCGAAAACCACTTACCTTCCAGCCAGTGTGCCAACCCTACTGATATTTCAGTAGATCTACTGATTTTTAACTTTTCTACTGATCTACTGATTAATTCAAATAAAATTAACAAATCTACTGATATTTTCATATGTTGTCATCTTCACTCATTATCTCTTTGAAATGATGTGATGGGTGGGGAAGGAGGGGGGAGGGGGGTCTAAGTGGGAGGGAAATGCTTCTACGTAAAGACGTACATCAAGTTAGCCTGCCACTATCTCCAAATTAATTGAAATTCATATAGTCTTTTATGCTAAGTTTGTGCTCATATGTGCCTGAAGCTCAGCGCTTGTGCTATTAAATTACTAAAATTATAACGATTTTAATGTGGCGGGCCAACTTTATCTCAAGCTAAATTTTTGAAACAACCTATCTTGATTTTGATTAGGCCAGTTATTTGTGCTCTATTTGTGTTAATATGTGCCCAAAGTTCAGATTGTATGCTATTAAATTACGCCCGTGGAAATTATTTTAATGTGGTGGGCCAATTTGATGTTCAAGTTGGCCCGCCACATTTTCAAAATCCAA
Organism: Timema monikensis; assembly: GCA_902151445.1. Lineage (NCBI taxonomy): Eukaryota > Metazoa > Arthropoda > Insecta > Phasmatodea > Timematidae > Timema > Timema monikensis. Next base: position 4,156 of record CABFVZ010001693.1, on the reverse strand, counting down.
ATTTTCTTACGCCATTCGTTAGTGCTCCGTTTGTGCTCATATGTGCCAGAGATTCAGCTTTTGTGCCATCAAATCACACCCATGGCAACGATATTAATGTGGCGGGTCAGCTTGATGTTCAAGTTGGCCCGCCACATTTTAGAAATCCAAACTTTCTTATTCCATTAGTTAGTGCTCCATTTGTACTAATATGTACTCATATAAGTTGTTGGCTTCAAAAACAATTATTCAGAGACTAAAATATCCATACAAAAAACACTATATAAAATTTCTTGATTTTGTTTTACCGATTTTCACTCATCTGAACAGGCAGATGTAAATTGAGGATCCCTAAATTCACAGCTTACGCACAAATACAGTTGCTTCTTTAAAATTCATTCTTGATTGTTACATAAAGCCTGATCACTTAAAGAGTGCAGAGGTGGAGAAAGTGGACTATCAAAACCCTAGTGTCTTCTTACCATTAGAACAAATATATTTTGGTACAAGAGTAGAGGCTTCACATCATTAAATACATCTTCCAGCGCAAGACATTCACATCTTCAAAACAAGGTGTCTTGAATTTATATTGAGTCTGTTAGGCATATTATTCAACGATTTCCCCTAAAAGACAGACTCATGAGATACGTCAAAATGTTATATCCAACAAAAATGGAGTCATTCCAGTCCCTTGCCCCTTTTGTGGCAGCGTTTCCAAACATCATTAAGCCCCAACAACTTCAATAGATTGACACAGAGTTGCATTTGCTACGTAACACAGACAATTCACAGGACATTGAATATAGCGTATAATATTTTTGGAATCGTGCTCGAAATAAAAAAAAAACGTGGGGACTCTAAGCCAGTCTTTCCTTTTTTGTCAGAATTTGTGTGGTGTATTTTAAGCCTTTAAGCTTCAGTGAAGCGGGTATTTTGTCAGTCAGCTTAGTTAAAACTAAAATAAGAAATAAATTGTCAACGAAAACATTGTGTGGGTTGTTGCACACCAAGAGGCTAATTTCAAATTCTAACTTTTTTATCTCCCGCCAGTATCTCAATGTAAAATAAAAGTTAATATTGGCATGTTTGACAGTGAGGAGGAGGACTAATGACAGTAGAGAAGATATTTTTTTCTAATTTATTTTAGGAACAGTATATTACGTGCACTTTCTGAACCTACTGATTATATCAGCAAATGATAATGTTGATGAGCGAGAGTAAAGGAACCTACCAATTTTATCAGGAAAGGTATTTTCACATACCGACAGGATTCTTTTACAAGCCACAGTCAACATGGGACAAACAGTTTTACTTCTCCTCCGAAGGAAGATGTGCTATGGATTTTTATCGCTCAAGAAAGATTCGTTGACTCCAGCTGGGTTTGAACCCACGAACTTTGGATTCTGAGGCGAGCACATTACTCCAAGACCACAGGGGTCGACAGCAAAGAATAAAAAACTAGTTAAAGGGAGGAGAAATAACATAGGTGAGTAATATACATACACACACACAACATACAAACATTAATACTTATATCCAACCAGAAGAGCACTATTCACAAAAAAGAAGAAAATGATAAAAAAAAATTATCACTCCTAAAGCAAACGCTTTGCATCTTCAAGCCAAAAGGGCATGTTTTCAGTCAAGAGTGTGAGTCCAATCCCTCTTGCCAACACAGGATGTTCCTAGTTCTGCTGAATAGAGTTGGTCCAAGTCACCCGAAGGCTGGTCACCCACTTGGACAAACTTACCTCTCATATTATAATCAATCCAATTGATAGCTTTTTACTGCGAAAAAGACTACAACGTTAGTTGTAAGTGTGGTATACAGAACCTGAAGAGTACATCCCCGTGTGCTTGTGATGGATAATGTAATCAACATTCTTAAAAGACTCTTACTCTTAATAGTAATATTGTAGCATATATTTACCAGTAACTTTTTGCTAAAACCCATAGATGTGAGGGTATAAATGATCCATAGCTTTAATAATCTATGAAAGTTTATTTATATCCTTTAGACTAAATTCTTTCTTGGTGATGCCATGATTAATAAATGACCAGTAAACCCTTGAGAAACTTTCGCACATTCAACCATCACCCTCCTCCGTCTCCCTCCCCCCAAAAAAGATTTAGTCTTTTGTTGGGTTGTTGAAATTAATACTCAGCGAAGTGTATTCACAAAATAGCAATGAGAGTTTATTAATATGAAAGTATTTACAAGTTACAATCTCTCTTTGTATACAATATTTGATGTCAGAATGCAATCATCTTTAATTTTTGTTTGTCATTTTTGGTAATTGATAAAAAAAATATTGTTAGATTTTTATTTTATCTTAAATTTTGACAACCTATGTGTTAACTTAATCTGAGTATGCTGTGTCAGAAGTCGGTAAAAATCCTATCCGTTGATACCTAATTCATCGCTGTATTCTTGGTATTAGTTGAGAAAATGGGACGTTGATAACCGAAATAATAAATAGGATAAAACATTTTAACTATTTTATTGCTGATACTCCATTTTAACAAAGTTTTATGCTTTTTCTTTATTCCAAATATTTTTGTTTTAATCATTTTTCCTATACCATTAAATGTTTTCAATATTAATAATACTATAATCCTTTTTAGCAGGAAATGTTACTGCCAGTTTCAATCAATATTGCAATTTAAGAAAAGAATGTCATAAATAAAAATTCTGCTGATCAAAAAAGTTAATCCTTTCTAACACTGTTCACAAAGGTATACTAAACATACATACTTATATAAGCATATTTAATGACCATAATTCATTTTGCACAATTCAGTGTACACCATATTAAATATAACATGAAAGTGGCTACAAATGACAGCTTATCCACATTTTTCAGAGATCAAAATTATGTATATTTACTCCTGTGTATATTATAGAATATCTAAGCACAACAAATTAAAGCAAATTAAACCATCCATGTATTTTGATTGAACTATGTGTCTATTAAAATTACATACTTCGATATATGTCTGCATAACTTAATATTTTAGAGGCATAATCACATTGATATTGAAAATATTGTAACATTAGCTTGTACTGCTAATATCACAATATTACTACCCGCTCCAAATAAACCTAGATATATAGACATCTTTCAATATAAATTCTAGCAGGGCTAGCTAGTATACTACAACTACAAATAAACTTATACTCATATACATCCAACATTATTCAATATCACAACCTTACTATGTATAATATAGGTGCTCTAATCACTTGTTGTATCTTCTGCATTGGCGTGACTTCCATAACCAGCCTGTTCTCACCAAATTCTAAAACAAAGAGAAGTCTTAACAAGCTATGAATAATGCAGCAACCAGACGTGCCAATAAAGGGATTCAAAAACGCTCTGATTGGCCCGGCTGAGCTACAGGAGGACCACTGGTCTACGTGACCGAATGAACGTAGCTATAGTCTGTAGCTGCTCTCCATGTGTCTGGTGTTCGTGTCTTGGGAACAAGTCAAATGGATCTACAACACACCAAGATACTGTCGGACGTGAAGAAAGAGACGTAGCATATCCACCAGCTGCTTGGCGTGTGACGTTATACTACTAATAATAAATTTACTAATAAGGAAAACTCCCACCTACCAATCAATCAACTAGACCTATATATAGCTATCGTTAAGCTAGCATAGAAGACTATTACATCCGACACTTCCACAAGAAGTCCTATTAAGGACTATAACATTATCTAGCCAGGATGGCTAGATATATTTTATTGATTATAAAACCTTCATTTTACAGCTATGGGTTTGATTATCTTGAACATTAAATTTATTATGTAGTTGAAATGAGTCAGTGTAGGCATGTGTAATTTTTCGCTAAAGGTTTTATTTTTTAAAGTAAATTCTGTTATGGAACCCTTAATGTTTCCTATTGCCGCTTGGGCGCTAGTATCTTTGTAATTTCTTGAAATAAATGAAATTTTTGGCTCGACATATTTAGTTTAAATATTAATTTTTATTGCTCGTGTGGCTACCAATAATTATTTAATTTCCTTAACTTGATGATGTTTATTTTATAGGTTATTTTTGTAGACGTATCTTCTTCGGAGTAAATATTAAAGTTACTTATTTTTGTGGGCTCGCCCGAATTGCGCCAATTCTCTTAGCTCGGACCCGAATTGCGCCAAGAGCTTAAAAGTG
>CABFVZ010001692.1:135587-173870 GCA_902151445.1 Timema monikensis | reverse complement strand
GCAACCTACTTCCAAGATGCGTTAAATGCGCAAAAGGCCACCTCACCGAAGAATGTAAGAAGAATGACCGATCCACCCCGGCCAAATGCGCAAATTGCGGAGGAGACCACCCGGCAAACTACAGGGGCTGCGCTGCCGCTCCCAGTAACAAAATAAACAGAACTGACCTACCAAAAATAACAGAAAAGACATCGGCATCAACAGTGGAGACAAGAGAACCGAGAACCAGCAAGCAGCCACTGAATAGAACTTTCAGCGAAGTAGTCACGAGTCAAAAAAAAGTAAACACAACAGAAAGAAACGAATCAGAATCACACCAGACAAAATACGATAACAGGTTACCTGAAAAACAAAAACAAACAGAATTTCAAGAGATCGTAACTTTTTTAAGAGACTCCGAATTTTTACACTTCATTGAAATAATAACAACTTCACTCCCTAAAATAAGGCTAGCAAAAGACAAAATGGAAAAAAAATGTATACTCTTGGAGATAATGTCAACCTACCTACTCAATGACTAGAAAATTAAATATGGTCAACCACAACGAATTAAAAATATTATAGAGAAAAAAAATTCCTAAACACAAACCCTGCATCCTTTAATCCAATTGAACTAATATAATCATTTCTTTCAGATTCATGACTCACTATCACCCAAACATCTCATCCTACAAGATAATATAAACAATTTCCCTTTCAGGTTCATTAACCATGATTCACCAACCACCTCATTTGAAATAAACTAAACACGAAGAAGCCCTCGTCACTACCTGCAAGCCCTGGCAGCCTCTCAATGACTGTCAGAAAGCGGCAGGTAGAGACGAGGAACAAATCAATCAATGATATTTACATAAGTAAAAAAATAAAATAATCAAGTCAAGTCATGGTACAACTATTAACACAACTCAAAGATGAGGTAAAAGATAAGCAATTATCTAGGTACTCAATAGTAAACAAAGCCTTTCTCAAACTGGTGGCACTGTTCAATAGTGCCAGCATAAGAGAAAGTAAAAAAAAAAATATATAATAATAAACTATCTGATACCATCATCCTGGTCACAAGCATACGGAAAACCTAATGACACTAAAATAATTATTGAAAATAATTTATAGCTAACAATTGAATAAAAACTAGGCCTAACTAAATTTCGTGTTGTTGATGCTTGAAAGATTAGGTTGTGTTAGTTTTAAATACTTTAAAATAATACAAAAATATAGCTATTACAAATAACAAAAGAATAACTTAACCTTACCTTTAATTAGTAGGCTGATAATCAATTAAACAATATAATGGTGCTAGGAAAAAATTATGTCATAGTATTATAAAATTTAAAGGTAAAAATACATTTTTGTAAATAGGTTTAAAATTGTATCCAGTTATTAAAATGTTGAAAAAAATAACCAATTTTAATATAATTTTAAATAGCCATTTATTAATACTCTTTGGTTTTTTACTGGTATGAGGGATTAAAAAAGTTGGTAACATTATTTGTTATTTTCTATCAAAAAAGTATCTTATGAATGTATTATAAATGTATTGGTTTTGGCGTACCCTCCCACCTTATTGCATTTTTACTATATAAATTATTTAAAAGGTTAATTTTATATGTATACATGTTTGATGAAGTAAGCTCTTGGCTGAATATTGATTTCAGTGACTGTGAGAGGAACATTGAAGAAGTTGAGACTCCTGGAATGAAGAGAATAAGAAAACCAATTCCTGGCATTTCCGCTAAAGCAGTAGATGAGTTTACAGGAGATTCTATACATCACATTATCTATAGAATGTATCATCAAGGTTGGTTCCAGTGATTATTTACAAAACTCTTACTTGGATCTTGACCTCTCTGCCTTTTGCCTTTATTTACAAATATAAGCTAATGTTTTAATTTCGAACGTTTGGCCCTCAACAGCAATAGATGTATAAATTGTATTATACAAACTATTGAACATATTTACATTAACTATAATTTGTAAAATATTTTTTATCGAAGCGCAAAATATTCAATTATGTGCCTTTTATTGATAATTCTCAGGACACACGTGTCATTGGATACTGTCTTGTCAGCCATCAGAGACCATGGCAGTTTGTGTATGGAAAGTCTCGGTGAGCACATGTGTTGAAAATGTTAAGCATGTGTGCATAGGTCCAATTCTTGTATAAAATTGTTGTACTTAGCGAACATATGTACACCTTTACGCCTTCACATGATTAGATGCTCTAAGTGGGTGACATGCTAGTGGGTAACCTTGCTATGCCACAGGATCCTTGCACAGATACTAACTTGCAATCACCTACAGTTACTCCCTTATTAACTGTTTGTTGTGTGTTCTAATTGAGGCCAGTATGTGTTAAAACATATAAAGGTTTTAGCTAGATTAAACATGTGGACCACTGCGAGAAACTCATTAAAGAAAATTGGGACAGAGAGATGAAAATGGATGCAAATGACAGGCACCCAACTTTATTAATCGACTTAGACAACGATGATGATGAAGATGAGTCCAACTCTGGTGATGATCTGGAATAAGTTCTTGCTACACTTCTAGACAAGTCCAGGGCTGATATTATCTAACTCCTAAATCTGTTAACATATTTTTACGTACATTAAATTATTCTAAAAATCATTACCTTATCAAAACATTAAGTCAAGTTAAGCTCTTACACATCCAACGTATTTACTGTTTAACCATTAATAATACACATATGGCATAGTGAATAGTTCAATCTGTGTTTTACCCTCTTCTGCTGAAGAAGGAGACTGATGTATCTCAAAAATTACATAATTATGTGTTGTAGTATGTTTTAATTGTGAACTTTGAGACCTACAGTTTCCTGGTAAGTGTGTAGGCCTTGCCCTTATATCCTCTTTTCAATGTTTAATTCAACACACATATGAACAAAAAGTAATAAAATTGCATTTTTTAATATTTTATTTTTTATAGAAAAAAATTGTCATTTTATATTTGTATAAGTTTTCTTGTTTTCAAAACTTTGCTTGTCGAAAGTAACAGCTGCTAAATATATGGTCTTTCAAATCATATGTTTTGGAATAGGGATACATTTTGAAATCTAGTAACTTTTCCAGAAATGTTCTACTGTTCTTCCTCCCGAGATCAGACTGTAGTTGACATTCTTTCCGCATGCAATGTTTACTGCGTCGAGTAGTAGACAAGACATCGGATGGGAAATCCCAGAGCCATACAAATGAACGCAACCTAATCGTACCAACCTTACCACTAAATGCGAACTAAGAAATATTGTGAAAATATTAATTTCTTATAATTGTATCATTTGATTTTTTTTTAAACTTACTTAATATTACAACTTGGAAAAAATAAATTATTACTTTCTCTTACCTAATAAGCCAGGCCACTAGATCTTTGGGCCCTGGCGCAGTTGCACCACTTGCATCATTGATGGTACGCCACTGAGATAAACAACGGATAAGATTTTTACTATTCAGCAAGTATTAAAAAAATGTGGGAATACAACATGACGGTTCATCAATAATTATACATAGATTTTAAAAAGGTTAAAAGAAATAATGAATATGAAATTTTAGTTAAGTTTGGAATACCGAAAAAACTGATCAAGCTAATTGGTATGTTTGACTGATAACTCGTGGAAAGGTACGGGTTGGATGTCCCTTATCAGACACTTTCGAAATACATAATGGGTTGAAACAAAGAGATGCACTTTCACCCTTTCTTTTTAATATAGCCTTAAGTATGCTATTAGTGTAATGCAATAGATTAGGGAAGGATTGACACTAAACGGTACAATACAGCTATTAGGGTACGCGGATGGGCGCTAGTAAGGAAGTTGTTGCAAGAAATGCAGACTATTAGAGGCTAGCAAGGAAATAAGTTTAGAAGTGAACGCTGGATATACTAAGTATCTGATCACACAGATAATACAGATTGGGAACGATAGTTTAGAGTTCTGCGAACAACAAATCATTTGACACGATTAATGAGCGTAAATATTTGGGAACAATTTTAACTAGCAATAATGGAAATTAGAAAATGAAAACATTTGGAAAATGTATGCCATTACTCCGTCAGTAAGTTGTTGAAATCTCTCTTACTGACCAGGATCCTGGAATGTAAAACTCAGAACACACAAAATAATAATTTTACCGGTTGTGTGAAACGTGGTCTCTTACCTTACGTGTCTAAAACAAATTTAGGGTGTTCGAAAACAAGGGGCTTAGGAAGATATTTGGTCCAAAAAGGAGTGAGGCTACTTGGGAGTGTAGGAAGTTACATAATGATGAGTTACATAACCTGTACTCTTCACAATGCATTGTTAGGATAAGTAAACATTGAAGATTATGGTGGGCAGGATATGCAGCGCTAATGGAAGAATCCAGAACCTTGTTCAGGGTACTGACTGGCAAACTCAATGGGATGAGGGTTATGAGACTATTGTGGAGACCTAGGGCGTTATGCGAGAAAGTATAGTGAAAGTTTAGTGGGCCGATAGTGTGGTCACGAGCACACTATCGCTCCAGCTTTTAATTTATGATGACGCAAGCAAACCCACGATAGTGTCAACAAAGCATCCACTCAGTCAAGTTCTTGCATACGGACCCAGACGTAGATTGGAGGATAACGTTATAATGGACTTGAAAGATAGACTGGAATGAGGTGGACTGGATAGAACTAGCTCAGGGTAGGTATAGGTGGCGTACTTTTGTAAGTGCGGCAATGAACTTTCGAGTTCCTAGTGCCATAAGTATGTATGAGCAACTATATAACTAAAATAATAGATCTTTTGATTTAATTTTGTTTTATAAATTAGTCAACCATGAGATTTGAATAAATACACCCGCTTCGTTGATCGAATGGTTTATGGCAACATTCTTGCAATAGAATGGGCTTTCAATGAATGACGAGAAAATAGATGTTGGAACTTGGAATCCTTGTTGGGTGTTCTAAGGGTAGATTCTACTAAATGGTTTTGCTTTTTCCCTCAACGCAAATTGAGAGACATTTTCTTTAAATTCCACCTTCTTCAGCCCTACTTCATATTTAATTATAAATCGGAAACTGCTTTTTAAAAGGTTATTTTAGCTAAAAGTTTTATTTTATATTATAGTTGTCAGATCTCGGATCGTTTGTCTTGCTAAAAGTGTACAAGCCTGAAGTAGCTAGACTCGCTTTGGTCAGCAGTTACTACATTAGCAGTCACGCGCTAACATAATACTTTTTTTTTCTTTTTGCATCGCGTCTTACTACCCGTTTGGGTTATACACCTATGTTTTAAATACATTAATGGGTTAGGGTTTGGGAAGGTTTAATTGAGATTATGTGCACCCGAATTTGCGTGGAAGTAGAGTGGAAAATCATTCAGGAAAAACAGCCTTAGTGTACCCGACTGGAATTTAACCCTGATCTCTCCCATCCTCGACAATCTAGTCCAACACGAACTCGGCCACCGAAATGGGTATTTTGTTTTTGTTACTAAAGAATGTTGTGCTTAATTGCAAACAAACTATTGGTGACAATGACAAGCTTAGAGTGTGAAAAGAGCTTATTTTTGTATATAGAAAACCGGTTAGCGTGGGAGGACCAGAGAAACGAACTAAGTGGCTCGTTTTCTTGTGTCTTGTGTGGGAGAATATCCCGGGTGTGGCATAGGAGAGTGTACCCCCAAAATACTCAAAAGTCTAGTAATCTTCGAGTCACGTGTAGTAGCCACGAAGCGAGAGATCGTAGTGTTATAGACGCAACATCTAGGCTAGGTCCAGGGAAGCGAGAGGTGGCCTAGCTTTTGCGCTTGCGAGACACAGAAGAAGGGGTGGTTTCCAACACAAGACAGCGCTATTCGTGCTTTTAATCAGCTGTTTTCTTTGAAAGCAAGGCAAGATAGACGTTTGGTAGTGTTCTAGTAGGAAGTAATATTGAGAAACTAAGAATATATTTTTGCTGTCAACATTGATAGTAATTTCTTTCTTTCGTGTTATTTTATATGTATTATTAGTATCTATCAAAAGCGACAACCACAGGACACATGACTTGACATATGAATAGATTAAATACGTTTTATTAACTTTTATAACCGTCAGATACGGTCCTTTCTAACACTACTCAACTATACATCTATTACACTGAGGTCTTATGGAATAATAAGCTGTTGCTGTTTGTTATTGTTGTCCCAATGATTCCCGGAGAGTACTGAATGGACTACTTTCAAACACTACAGCATTACCCGTAGTTCTAATCATCAGCTTAGGGCTCAAATTAATTAAAGATGAACGTAAATCTATTGCTCTATCATCTTATGAAAGAAAGTGATGAAACGTTGTTATGGCTATGCCAAGAGTTCATGAAGTGTGTTATTATTATTATTATTATTATTATTATTATTATTATTATTAGCACCGTACCTTACTACCTGTTCGGGTTATAGGTACTTACGTTAATGTGTAATGGTAGGGTAATTGTGAGATGAAATGGAGGACTTACAGTTTAACGTGGGATCCTAACCACGGTGGAGGCCTGGCATTCCCCACATTCACGAGTTGTGATTAATACACGTCTTTTCAGAGGTGAAGGAAAGATTTGATATCAGATAAATCTGTGCCGGGAACAAGGATTGAACCCCAGACCCCTAGCACCGAGGTCCGACACCTTACCCCTAGACTGCCAGGTCACCGTAAAGAGTGTTGATAACACTTTTATCAAAAAGGAACATACACTATTTTTTAATAAAATGACAATTAGTTTCTAATGAAGAAAAATTTCGATAATACTTTAGAGTTTCACGTAGTTTGTTTAATCCAGTTTTGTTCATTATGATATAAGCAAGAAATTTTGTTGTGTTGAATTCCATTTCTGCGAAAGTAAAACTTTGCTTGACTCTAAGGCAAACACATTTAAGTTGTTAATTTTGTTTATTTGAAATAAGAAATCTATAAACCGTTTAGTATTGAAAGTTTTTTTAACTAAAGGGTGTTATTACTGAATATGCTAATCTGTGAGTTTAGAAAAATAAACAACGGTTGAACCATATTTTGAACTCACCTTCTTTTTTCCAAAGGAACAGCGTTCTCAACCCAAACATTCTTACTCGTAAATTATATTATCAAAATGATTCTGATCACCAAGCTTATAAATAATTGAATGACTTAACACTAGCGATATTAACTTTGTGCCTATCTTAGTCAAATTCTTCGTTTCCATTATATAATTATCACTTTGACAACAAGTTTTACCACCTTGTGTGCTAAGCTGAAGTTGACTGGTGGTGGTTTATACATCCGACCAGGTTTCGAGCCTCGATACCGCCTCATCACCAGCAAACCAGACCAAATGAAATTGACACCTAAGCCCGCGTGTGCACCGGTGTGAGAAATTAAATAATCTTGATGTTCAACTTAATAGTGAATACAAATGTTCTAGGCTAGGACACCGCGTGGGCACATACACATTTATTTGTCACTGCACACCCGACGCTCAGCGCCCCCTTAAGACGGCAGTCCTCTGCGCTGCCAAGAAGAGCGTCGGGTGTCGCCCAAGTTTCATGGGTAGCCCCCCTCGCCACCCGCGTCTTGACTTCAAAAATGCGAACCAAAATATTCGGGTGCGCAGGCGTGAAAAAAAAAAAGAAGACAGGGGACGAGCCGTCAACGAGAGAGGCGAATATAATTTTGGAATGCAACAGTGGATTGTCACTGCGGATATCTTCCACGCGACAGTTTGTTCGCGAAGGAGACTGCTCCAGACGTGCTAGGGGAAGGTTCGTTTCGGACCAATGAGAGTGTGTGGAGATAAAGTGAGGGGTTTGCCGCCAAAAACAGGCTTCGGAAAGTAGTCGACCTCAAGTGGGAGCCATTGACATTCTTATCGCGGTGCTGCTCGCCAATAATAATAATAATAAGTAGTAGTAAAAAATCCAGCGATGAACAAGTCGAGGAAAAACAAGGTAGGTGCATTAATTTGTCCGATTTAAGTCGGTGTTTCTTAAGCATTTTACCAGGACGGCACCCTTTGACACACCCCTTAAATTTCACGACAACCCCGATGGTGTGAGAAGGAGAATATCTCTTTAATTTTTACATAAATCTTTTCTAACTATTTTAATGGAACAAATGAAATCAAGATATTCCTATTTTTAAAGTTTGCACTTAAGTTTAATTCATCCTAAGGACGCTAACACCAGAAACATTATTAAAGAAACTGAATTAAAGTATTAGCAGCATTTCTCGTTCTTTTCTCACTCAACCGTGACTCAAGTATTGTCTACTAGGCTTGGTGGTTGAATGAAGCACTAACGTTGGGTCTGCTATATACTGTCTATGTTAATACTTTAATATTATAATCAAAGCCTTTACGAATACATCTTTTTTTATTGACGTTTGATGATCAAAAATTTTCGTATTAATAATTTACCGCAAAATATTTATATCCGCCCCTATTCGAAAACGTTCTTATGTCCAAGTGTTGAAAATTGAGGAGACACCTTTTTAAAAGATGTAGGTAGGCCTACTCAAGATAAAAAAAATACTCCTTCATAATGATTAAAAGTTGGTGTTTATAAACTCTTTAATCCTAACTAAAGTAATATAATTTTTTGTGCATATTACTTGTTGACTTAATTATAAATGTCCCTTTATTTTCATGAGAGTCTTAGAGGACCATCGTAGCACCACAGGATACCATGGTACCCTCTTTGAGAACCATTGAGTTAAGTTAATACATTTGGTTCAAAATATATCATATATTTAATATGAACGAGAATAAAATAAAATCGTTTACAAAGTATCAAATAATAAAAGATAGCAAAGTTGGTCACTTTTTGAATAAAACCTTTAATAAATACAATAGCTTTCGACCCATCATTCTGTTACAATAATCAGTCATCACTGTTATCCACACAAGTAGACACGTATACAAAGGCGTCAGTCCCGTCTTGTCTGGTTTTCCTGTGAGGGACAGGTTGGTATCCCGATCAGGTAATAAGACGTGGAGTATGGGAAGCAAAAATAATTCATTACGTAAATAAATTGTTTTGTTTGTATATAGTATTTTATTATTACTATTACTATGTAAAATAGGAGCAGATAACAGAAAGTGTGTTAGTGAGAGGAGAATAATAGAAGATGATTGATAGGTAAGAACGGTGGAAGGATATCAGAAGATGGAGTAATTCTACAAAACTGACAGGCTGGAAACAGTTGATGATGAATACACAAACTTAGAGTTTCATAAGGGATCGATATTTCATTGTTGTTTAAGGTGAACAACCAGAACAATACAATTTAACATTAAAAAGTAATACAATTTATTTAACAAAATATTGTTCATAATATTAATTTAAAACTAAATGTATATGTAATATTGAGTGATTCAGGCGGGGAGGGGTAAGGGTTGACGTATAAACGTAGTTCCATCAATATGAACTCATTATTGATATTAACAAATATTTCTCAAATATTAAATTGCAAACAAGACCCTTAATGGCGGAGAATGTTTAACTAACGATTTTTGTCTCTCATAGTTCTAATATTTAACAATTTAATGTAGTATCTCATTTGTGCGTTTAACACAGATCTTATTAACGACTTAATATAATAGTACACTAGCCAAACTTGGAAAAGTCCTCCAGAAAAAATTTCATCAGCATTTTCTGTTAATAGCAAGCTCCCGTGATAGAACAATCAGGCATAAGATTTGCGAAACAATGTGGGTAGATGCTAAGCTTTCTTTTTAATTTAAAGGTCAATTTTAAGGTCATATAGAGTAAAATAATGTCAAACTGGTTATTTGGTGTCTTTCATGAATTCAGTGTAAAATTAATAAATATATCCAATAAAACTAAATAAGTTACAATGTAGCTGCATTAAACATTTTAATTAGCATCCAAAATGTCATATTACATGTAAATATATAGCCAAATGACACATAAATGTTTTATTTTCTAGAAATCTTTTTCAGTTCAGAATCAAGCTAGCTTAGTAATCCAATATGTTCATGTTAACGCATGTTTACAGTTTTTATTCAAATGTTCATCAATTTAAGATTAATCCAGCCACGGTAGACGAATAAAACTGTATATTTGGCTATTATGGTGGGTTTCAGCAGTCAGTGGCATCACATTCACACCCGAGAGTAGACTTGAGATGTTTTATGAAATATGAAAAGCAGGCAATCTTTCACTTTGACTTGCATTCGCAAGTGACAAGCTCCTGACATGAATCAGAAACTGCAGAAAGCCTTTTTTATACTGGTTTCAGGCAGTAGTTTATAACATTCTTCATGGTTTCCTTAAAGCATGACATCTTGTCTCCTTGTTGATTTGACGTGTGTGGCATCATCCTGCTACCAACTTGTACTGTAGTGAAATATCTTTCCCTTGCTGCATTATAAACTCTGATAGGAAGAGGATTAGATAGGCCTTATTTTAATATAATGCAATGAATTGTGCAAACATTTCTGGACCGATCTTGTTAATTTGGCTTCTTCTTGCCTAATAAGTTTATCCTAGTTCTGGATTTGATAGATTGCTCCAAAAGTAGCTATCAAATACTATGCCAGCTATTGTTATTATTATTATTATTATTATTAGCACCGCGTCATACTACCCATTCGGGTTGTACGCACTTACGCTAATGTGTAATGGTAGGGTGATTGTGAGATGAAATGAAGGACCTACAGTTTAACGTGGAATCCGAACCACGGTGGAGGCCTGGCATTCCCCACAGTCACAAGATGTCTTGTCAGAGGTGAAGGAAGGGTTTGGTAATCAGATAGATCTGTGCCGGGACCGAGGATTGAACCCCGGCTGACAGCACAGAAGTCTGACACCTTACCCCTAGACCACCAGGTCACCGCCAGCTATTGTTGAATGGTCTCCAAAGTAATGTGTCACGTTTCGCATGAAGACATGGACGTAATCGCCAAAGGTAAGACATTTATCAAGCTTTCCAAGAGCTTGAATTACTGCATGTACACTGTACATCAATCTTTGCACATGTCTTCATGTCAGAATCGGGAACCTTCGAGTTTGTGGGAAGTCCAGTAATCAAAATAGTTGTAAGTTCTGCGTTTGGTGTTGCGTTCATCCTACCTCCTGGCTTAGCTAATGAAAATTGGATTTAAGACAGTTCATGCTTTAATACATTGATCATTTCAACTTTTAGACAGGCAGCTAATGCATTAGGCAGTCACTGAAGTAATTTTCTGTTAGCTTTGATGGTTTTCTGCTTTTATCTGTTTTATTAATAAGTACTGCCTTGTATAGATCATTAAAGGTTTCCAATTTATGCTTGTTTAACACAGTATGAATCCTTACAGTTTTATTAATAAGTATTTCATTAGCCATGGATACGACTTTCTGCTTTTCACGTTCTTGAGCTGTTAAAAGATCACTAATAATTTATTTTGATGTAGCATCTCTGGTTGCTAATGATAACAGTGCCGGGTCGTTATTATCTGAATATATATAACTACTATCTACGTTGTTCCCGACACTGTCCTTTACAAGAATATTAAATTCAGTAAGTTGTGATATAAGCTTCTCTAGATCATCATAACCACGTAAACCGGAACGGAAGACTGTCAGAGCAGGGGAAAGTAGTCTTTTCCTAGTCATCTTCCAGCTTGAAGAGCGGTATTGTGTGATGTGGGATCATTCTGACCAGGTCATACAAAACCCCCGAATGTTGACACTTTATCCATCAACATGCGGTGGCCAATATGTCGGTTAAGTTCACTTATGGACTGAAAATGTAGTTATTTCTTAAACTGTTTTACATCTTCTACTAACTGTTAGCTATAACCACTCCTGCCGACAATCCTTGTCCTGGCCTTTCTATCTTCTGATGTTATGTGGATATGAGCTGCAGAACTATCAAAGAAGAAGCAGCTTGATTGATCATAGTATTCGTGTTTTCTCTTGAGAACAATGATGGATAGTGGATTCATGGTCATGATTGGATCAATTCTGAGTTTATGCAAGTGTTACAAACAAGGGAAAACCCGTAAAAGATAAAATCAAAAGAGCTACCACTAATCGGATTGTTAAGCTAGCTTGATTCTGCACAGAAAAATATTTTGAGAAAATCGAATATTTGTATGTCACTTGGTTATAAAATTACATTTAATATGATACATTAGATGATGTTAATTAAAAGGTTTTCATTCAACAAGATTGTAGAGAATTTATGCATACAGCTTTAAAAAAAATCCTATTTAATCTATCCTCTCTAACTTTCTCCACACGTCTCTATCCTTGCATACTCCATTTGCTTCGACAATATCCATAGACCGAGTCAAACTCGTAATGTTTCTCTATTTTCATACATTCGTCTACAACATTTAACCGCGTCTTACATGACCTTCCCCTTCCTTTTGATCCACACACTCTGCGTTCATATATTTGCTTCGACACTTGATCAACACTCATACTTTCAACCTGCTCAAACCAACTTAAGACGCTTCTTTCACATTTAACTATTAGATTCTCTTTCAAATCGTACTCCTTCAGCACCCATTAATTACTGACACCGTCCATACAAATTTTTCCGCATACATTTTTTTAGAAATTTCATTCCAACCGCATTCATCTTACACACCTTACTTCACAGTAAAACTCTATACGTTGTTTCCTGACGCCATGTCTTTACAGTGGTTTACTCTTGCTCTTTGGAACCATTGTGATGTCCACGAAGGTCTGCTTAGGTTTGTGAAAAGGATGGAAGTTCCATGGCTTTAGGTCCGAACTGTATTGTGACTGTTGCAGGATGGTGAGATCGAACTCTTTAATTGCTTCAGCAGTGGCCCATGGAACTTTATGTATTGTAATAGCTTGTTGCAATCAATTATGGTATTTGAACTTAAAACCCCTTCTTAGTCGTTTTAAAGTTATATATGTTTCACTTTATCGCAGTGAATAAATTTTTGTCCCAGTTTCATGAAAATCCATGTGGATAATACCCTCTGTCTACTAGAAAAATGTTCCCACTAGTTTTCCTGACGTTGCGTGTGGTTAAATATTTTTTACAATATGAACCTCATTGTTTGTCTGACAAATCAGCTTTTACTGGTCCACCAGCTTTTAGCTTTATGGCTCAACGACGCATAGTGCTCTCATCAGTACATTCTTTACTGTAAACAACTTGTACATGTCAAGAATATTGATTGGTGAGACTCCTTCTTCAGTCAAAAAAGTCAATTACACTACGATTCTTGAATCGCTTTGATCAGTACACACAAGAAGATTCTATATTAACTTGAATATAAAAATAAAAATAAAACTCAACAACTTGCCTTTAACTGAGCTACTAAAAGATATATCACAAAAAGTTTTACAACTGGTACCAAACTGTGCTGCCATTCTTTGAAAAGTTATGGAGGGGAAGGCATTGCTTAGTAGTCAAGCCTAGTATAGTAAAGTTGCTTTTTTACTACAAAAATGATAACGAATATCCATAACAATGCTTATTCTAGACCAAATAGTATTTGTTAGTTTAGAGAATACAAATCGTTTCCCAACAAAAATACATATATATAACTTATATATACATAATGCTTATATATATATATATATAATGCTTTTATATATATAATAACATTCCTGTTACTGCCTCTACGTTGTTCGCCTTTTATAACATTATTAAAATATGTTGATAATGATAGCACGACCGTACGTATCGAAGGCTGGAGTGACAGACACAGTCACAGTGAGGGTGCTAGTGTCATGGCTAGTGAGCCAGTCAGTCAGTGCCGATTTATTTCACCACGCCGAGTATATAACTCGCTTCGAAAGAACATTCTAGAAGGTGGTGTTAAAAAAAAAATTAAAATACAAAAAAAATCATCTCGATGGCAGTAGAATATCCGAGAGCCGGAAGCTGCCTCAAATTACCTTTTAAAATTTCTATTCGATCTTTACAGAACAGGAAGTTATTAGTTATTAAAAACCTTAAATTGTCATATTGACTCAATAGGTCCTACGTCATGCACTCTGACGTCACTTGTCAGTGGCTAGTGCCTTCTTAGAAGAAGAAGTGCTTTAAGCGCCACGTAATATATTATAAAGTTCAAATAAAATTAAATACGTTTATAAAATTAGGACGATATTATTGTCAATGCTCTCAGATATTCTTTAGGGGCAAGTCAGTAGCATTGCTATATATATATATATATACCACTCGTTTGAAATATATACATATATATAAAACACTCGTTTGAACGCCTTTAGGCTAAGACAATGATGTTCAAACTTTTCGGGGAGTGGGTCAAAATAAAAATAAAAACGTCAGGCGGGTTAAAACAGTTTATTAAAAAGTTACAATGCTATATTTTACAAAACTATTGTACAATTAAGTCCTATTAATTATAAATGAATTTGTATTATAATGATATTTAACTATTCTTATACAATGTGAGTTATCTACATTATTTTTTAACAAATACTTGTATAAAACAGATACTTAACACAACTTGAATTACTCTCAACCAAACGTTAATATTCCAATTTCGTGGATAGTTTGCTTAATATTTAATCTCTGGAAACTCGTCACTAAGCTATAAAATAGAAATAAAAACAAACAAGTGTGATTTTTTTTTCCTCATTTTTTAACACATTATTTTTTAATCGGAATTTGGAACCTTTCGTGGGCTACATAGAACCTGTCCGCGGGCGTTGTTTTGCCCATCACTGCTTTAAACCATGATAATAATCTTGTATTAAGGATGTTGATCCTGCCCACACACATTCAGTGGAAATTGTGACCTCCCAGTCTAAACATCTGACTGCACCTTTTGTTTTTCAGAAAGGTGGTCACAAGGACCGCAAACCTAGGATCAGAGGTCAGCACACTGATGCTGGGCGAGAGGATAGAGGTCAGGAAGACCATAGAGAGGAACTGCCCTACAACATCGAGCTGTCGGACATCTTGGGCCGGTCAGTCACTATGCACTTTTTACAACACTAAGCTCTTCTTTGTTTGTAAGCGATAGGTAAAAATTAAAAAGTACTAATCTCAATTAATTCCAAGACAGTTCCCCTAAAGAGAGGATGGGTCAAAGCATCCATCACGCACACAGTCTGGGGTCACTAACTAACATTAATCAAGCCTTATGATTTTTGAGTAATGTAAATAGCCCTTTGGCAATTACTAATTTATTTTAGGCGCCACCTGAATGTATCCAGGTTCTCTTACATCTGACCACTTCACCTTGTGGATTATTAACAGGTGTTGTGATAACACCGGTTTGTGCCTCTATGATATTACCGACTTAATATACGAGTTTAAGTGCCCTCGGTATTTCCGTGTCAATGAAAATGCTCGAGTATTTCGGATGTCAGATATTCTACCAATTGTGTAGTCTGTGTTTGTGCGAGGGCTCCACCAAACCTAACGGAACTCAGGGTTAACTTCCATCTTTCCCGCGGTAAGGACGCACGCTCATTAACGTAACAACAATAAGTTAATTTATATTAAACTAGTATATTAATTGATTTGTATTTATTTATTCAACCACTTTCTACCCTATCATATTATAACAGTAAACCATTAGTTTATTTTCCTGAGTACTTAAAAGTAAGGCGAGAACAGGAGGGTAAAGTTATCTCCATTTTATCCAGCTTTTTTTTTATATGTAAGTGGGGATGTAGGAGGCGTGAAAAAATAAAAGTGCTTTTAAAAATTTTACGGCAAAAAAATATATTTTTTTTTTCCAAAATAAATAAGATATTGATCAAGTACAAACATAAGAGTTTTATTTTCCTTACATGGTGATATCAACAGTAAGTTGAATATCTATCATGAGCAGAGCAGCATTCAAAGACTTTTTTTTAATAAGAGAAAAAGTTGTCATTAAATTCCAGGACACCCTTGACAGATATTCAACAAATGTTTAGGTCATCATAGGAAGAATATTAAACTTTTATGTTTCTACTGGAGCAATATTTTATTATTATTTTGACCTTAACGCTATAAAACAAGCATTGTCTCTCTGTCTAGAAATTATTTATCTGGTTTGAAAGATCGAAATATTCTACAAGGAGGATGATAGTACTATAAATTTTTACAATTTAATATTATACTATGTGTGAGTGTGTAGAAAGGTTTTTGAAAACATGGATGGAGGTAGGGGAGCAGAAAACATCAAATTTTTGTTTGCGTATAGTGAAATAATCATACAAAACCATCTTTAAAGAATTTGACAAATAAATGTATAGACTCAAACATCAATTAATAAAATACCACTATATCCATTTAAATATGTCAAAGTCGGTGACGTCAGTAAGTATTTTGGGGAGGGTTTAACCACTTCCATCTCACTCCTCCAAGCTCAATTTAATCTCTTTTAAGAAGACTTGGGTGTTAGAGAGAGTACATATGGCTATAACTATCAAATATAAAATGTTCTTTTAGTTTTTTACGGAGAATTTTCCACCTCTTTAAATAGAACGAATACAATCGATCCATCCTAGGTTTTATAGTCCTTTCTATACCCAGTGGATTAGAAACGAGATTAGCTATTTCTATAAAATAAGTATGCTAAGTGTATTGCATAACATTCAATTATTTATTTTGTGAGAGCAATCTAACCTAGAGTAAACATTTTAACTACCTTATTTTCTTTACAAAATATAAAAATTAATATCGTGTTTCGGTTTCACGATTCCAAATATATCATGTCTTAAGTCTCTGGTCACAATTGTGTGGGAAAGCCAATAATTGTATGGAGGCTGCAGTAAAAATCTCTAACAACAGCTGCAAAGTCTGAAATAGATATATTTTATACGAGGCTTAAAGAAAATTAAAAGCATATAACTCTTAAAATATTTAAAGTAAAACATGAACATGTTGTCCTGTTAGAAACCTTTTATCTTTTTATTTAACATAGGTATATTGTTTAAGAATAGTTATAATTTATTTTTGAAAAATAAACTATGGTCCAATAAATAGTCCCTTCCATATCTATGTGTGGCGACGTTTTGAAGATACAGTGTGTAGCTCAATTTACACAATCCCCGGTCTTGAATAGTACAGCATTGTTAAAATATTTGTAGCGTTCATATATTAGAGTGTTCGAAAAGTGTACATAAAATACACCCGATAACTACCCGGAGTTGGTTTTATTAAGTGATAATTTTCATAGTTCCAGGCCAATACCGGGTCACTTACTCTTGCAACCTTCCTCACTTAGTGTCAGCAGCATAGACAAATAACACCAACTCAAAACATTGTTATTAAAATCATTTGTATGGCGTGGTGTCCATCTGGCCGCACGTGCGGAGAATGGGGTGAAGTCTCATACGTACCCATCTCTGATTGCTAGAATCTTTGGCATTGAGGGGCTCAGATTGATCAGTTCGATGGTCTCAGAAGTTCATTGTCTTTTTCAAGTTAAGTATTATTTGTATGTTGTGGCGGAGGCTATAAAGGACGACTCTACAATTATACTTCAGATCACGTATGAATGAAATTGCAACAAATCGACTGTCGGACTCACCAAGTCACCATGCCAAGAGATGGACGAGAGTGAAAGGAAAATTCAAGAAGACTCTGACCGAGAAACGAACGAGGTTCAGTTAACACGTGGGTTGCTGACACGATAGTTTGACTTAAACGTTTTGAAGATTTAACTTTAATTTTTTATAAAGTAAGACATTACCCATCACATTAATATACTTAAATGTTAACCATTCAAACTAATACATTTTTTCTAATAAAACCCCATTCAAAATCACTTGAATACCACTAATTTTCGTTACCCCAACTTTTTATGTTGCCCAACTACAAGTAAGTGCCTTTAGGGGATGGGGTAGCGACAGTTATAAACGACACAATATATTATAATCATTGTAATGAGGTATAGATGTGTCATGTAGATTTTTGAGAAAGTGTACACACATTCGCATGGATAAAGGAGGGGAAAACAATTGGTTTTAATGGACTTGTGAAAAACTATCTTTAGTTTTACATTCCAGAATTCAAATCCCAACTTACTCATAGCTAGCCCCCTTCCCCGTAAAAAAGTATTGTAAAGAATCCTGTAAACAAAGCTTCAAATCATCCATCATGTCAATCTAAAAACAATACTTTTTTTTACTTTTTTTATTTTGAAAATACACTCCTACCATCACTGTATAGCCCCCTCCCTCTTTTTATCCTCCCTCCTATTTTCATCTCATTCCTCTTTCCTCACCCCTACCCTCCCGATATAAATTAAATTTTCAAAATAAAATATAGCCTATGTTACTCGCTGATAATGTAGCTTTATATTGGTGAAAGCATTTTTAAAATCGGTCAAGTAGTTTTTGAGTTTATCCATTACAAACAAAATAAAAAAAAACAAAAAATCAAATCTTTCCTCTTTATAATATTAGTATAGATAATACTTAGCACTGCGTCTTACTAACGTTCGGGTTATATGCTTAAGTACTAATTACGTTAATAGGTTAGGAATTAAGAATGTTGAATATAGAGGAAGTGAACCTGAATTTGCGTGGATAGAGTGGAAAACCATGTAGGAAAAACCACCCCAGTTCCCCCGAGCAAGATTCGAACCTCGATCTCCCCGTCCTCGGCAGATCAGCTTAACACGAATCTAGCGCGTTAGCCAACTACGCCAACGAGGCGGGTAGCTTACTCATCGCAGGGAATTTTGTGCAGGATCTATTTAAAGCGGGAATAATTTAATATTAGTAATTATTATAACAGTAATAATAAACATAATTATACACAATTATTGACATAAACCAAACTTCGAATGCATTGCCATAAAGTGTATAAACTTTGTATAGCTTCGTCAGTTTCGAATATGAAATTTGTTAATCTCTCTCAGATCCAAGGCGTGTAAGATCTAACAATTATTGCGCTCTCCACAAAACCTGTACTGCAATCTAAGAGTGAAACGGCCTATAGAAACAAAGGCACAGTTTATTAGGGTTTGTATAATGCAAGATGTCCTTAAGAGTAATGGGCTCAAAACCATAGATATGGCTTAGTAAAGGAGAAAATGGGGAGTAGGGTAAGCGTCCACTGGGTCGGTACCACACAGACGGACGGAAAGTACAACTAATTTGTAGCATTATTTGTTACCAAGATGCGCCCACCACGTCGATACCACCAGCAACGGACTCTCCGGCATTCCGCCATTCGACAGAAAGTCCGGGCGAGGGAATTAAAATCAAGTGCGGTCCGGAATTTTTGGCGTCATCTTCAACCAGATCAGGAAATAATGTGTGGTATTCGACAAACGTAAGTATTTTCCTGTTGATGTTGTGAACCCAGAGTCGTCGTTTCTTACATTTTCTTCTCTCCTCTTTAATTAAAAGGCAAACAATAGATACAAATTCGTCCTCGCTTTACACATTTAAATAATACGGTTAAATGTCACTCAAAAAAAGCACAATCATAAACATGAAACAAATCCAACAATAACAGAAATGCAAACATTACTTCCTTGAGCAGGCAAACGAGAATCTCACCTTAGACTCGAGAGCAGCCGAACAAACCGAGTCTGTTCGTGCCGTCAGAGCGGACAGTGGGTGCACCCTCCTAAAGTGTGCGGTCCGTGCGGTACCGACCCAGTGGGTGCTTACCTTAATGAGAAAATGTCAAGTTTAAAGAAATTTATATGTATTCATCAAACAAAATAAAATAAATGATGGTTCAAATAGCCACGCTATTATATTTGTTAATTCCAGTTGTAGCCGGATCTAAATAATATCTAATTGCTTAAGGCCTGCGCAGACAAGCTCAGGACGCGGGAACGGAAGCGAAATTCCCTCAAACTAACACTGCCATTGCGGGATATAGGAGAACAAATGAATCTCGCGTATTGGCTGGTGAATGCGGTACTGCAGCGTCGACCCGCGTGGCTCGCTGCATGAACTGTTTGTTTTCCCGCGTCCTGCTAGTCGTTTTGTTTGCAGACAGTGGTGCTGTATCTGTGTTATCATCATGTACATCACACAGCAGTTGCTAGAAAGTGTGTACACTTAACCCCGTGCTTTCAGAAGCGGATTTACACTATAGGCCCACTAGGCACGGGCCTAGGGGTTGGCGGCTTTTAGGGGCGGCACATTTTGTTTAACATTATTTTAATTTGAATATTTCCTTTTTAATAATTACGTTTATGGCGTGTGTATGCCTGATTGTCTTTCGTAGAAATCTTTTCTCGAATAATACCTTCCACCCCCCCCTCCCCCCCACACACATACATCTCTTTCCTCCGAAACCTACTAAAGACCTTGAAAAAATGAGGGGGGGGGGGATATTATAATTATGCCTAGGGGCGAAAACATTTTAAATCCGCCACTGCATGCTTTACGAAAGTCATAAAGCCTAAAAGAAAATAAAGAAGGAACTGATATGGAAATAGACAGGGAAGAATTAAAAGTATCTGGTGAGTAAATATTATACATTTGACCGTCTTTCTTTATCAATGTCATGCATCCATTGCTTCGTTCTTTTATCTTCATTTTCAGCTACAGCAATTAACAACAATATTTTTTCTTCTGATGAAGTACACATAGCTACAAACTTAGTCTTTAATTAATAATGTAATGAACATGCACACTAAAACCATCTCAAGAGACATAGATTGGTACTGGTACTTGTATCCTTCGCGTCCGTATGACCACCCTCAATCCCAGCTATTTTTTACCCGCCACAAATTTTCGCGTTTGTTGCCGCTATCGATCCCGTCTTGGTTTGCGCAGGCCTTAGATTGAAAAATTACCCCTGGGCACAGGTTCGATTCCAGTATACAGGTGTAATTTTTTAAATTCAAATAATATAAAAAATAAAATAAAGCTGTACTAAATTCTTAGTATATTTTAATCGATAACTAAATCTTACTAGAACGATTAGAAAAATAATGATCTAACCGTAAATTGACTAAACAAAACAGATCAAGGTTTCTTCATTTTTCTGTCCGAGAGAATGAGACAATACTCACCAGGTGTTAATGATTTAAATTCCTAAGTCACATCACAGTAATTAACCAATGAATCCAATCCTTTATCAACGTACATATTAATGAATGGGTCTAGGCACTGTCGGGCTACTGTATCTCTTAGTTTGTTTTTCACGTGTTCCAAAGGAGCATTTTATACAACATTGTGACAACTTCATTTCACTCAATTTGGCGTTTAACGCGTAATACTTAAAATTTGTATTTTAATGCTCAAAGAGCACATCATGTGGTTTAATCTGAACCAGAACGTTATAAAATTAACTGTCTGACGCCTTAGCTCAGCTAAGAGTTCCGGGTCCAATTCCTAGCATGGTCAAACAATTTATCATTGGTAAAATGTGAGTTACCCCTTTCACATTGATAAATTACCTGCCGGTGGCTGGGTGTTGTGTTTGTTATAGATATCATTTAGTTTATAAGTCGTATGCTGATGTAATCAGTCGGTCTAGAAAGTGCACGTTGAACACCTCAAATTAATTAAAAATAAATTTAAAAAATCAAATGAGTTCCAATAAAGTAATACCAGTCATTAAAATTATCTTCTCTTACTCATATATCGACTACATAATAGCGCTTGTCACTTGAATGTGTCAATAACGTCGGATCTGCTGTTGATAAGTTATGTTAATATTAGGGGTGTACGAGTGGCATTTGTCACTTCGAGCCGAGTTTTATAAGAGTTAGAGTAGTATAAAGCATTATTTGTACAATAAATATTTCAAATTGAATTTCTGTAATAGATTCATGCATAAACCATAAATAAGTTTCTTTAGAATTTTTATTTTGTAAAAAAAAAAGTATAGACACATAAATTAGAATTCTTAAATAAATTTAATATAACTGTAAATTTTTTTAAATTAGACAAAAGGAAACGTTAAGGAACTTTATTTGCAATGAAATTATATCTTAAAATTGAGTAAAATTAGTCAAACTAGGAATTCTCTAGAAAAAGATTGAGAATTCCGGGTAGGCTATTAAAATTTTTTGAGTTTTGTAAGAATCTTCGCGTCAAGTTCAAGCAGCTACTAAACCTCAACTCGTACTCAAATTTTCGAGTAATCGCACACCCTTTGTGATACTCCAGTATTATAGTCAAATAATTTACGAAAACATCACTATTTCTTGTAATTCGATGGTCTTCTTTTTTCCCAGAAATGTATTTCCTAAAATATTCCTTTTGTAAATGTTCATTCCTAATAGTGTCCTGGGTGTAATA
Source organism: Timema monikensis (assembly GCA_902151445.1). Lineage (NCBI taxonomy): Eukaryota > Metazoa > Arthropoda > Insecta > Phasmatodea > Timematidae > Timema > Timema monikensis. The sequence goes on along the minus strand of CABFVZ010001692.1, from coordinate 151,702 downwards.
TTGAACCTGTGTAGAATAAATTAACTTTATGATCAGAAAGCATCCCACGGTTGAAATGGCGGCTAGACGGGACAACAGGTGCAAGGAGCCGTGCCAAGTCAATTACAACACAATGATTTATAAACCCTTGGCCTTGACTCTATAGAGGCCGGTTGCATCGGTGGTGTGTTATCTTCACCATGTGGTCTAGCATCATCACTTCAAGACAATACCCTAGCACCCTGTCAATCAAAGGAAATAGTTTATTTAGCGTTCACTGAATGCCATACAAAATATAGAACAGAAATAAATATTGGTCGCTGTCCAATGTCGGTTGCATTTAACACTTCGGATGAACCCGGTCAAGACCGTCCTTGTAGATGAGTGGTTAGATAATTATGATTATGATTATTATTATTATTATTATTATTATTAGCACCGCGTCTTACTACCCATTCGGGTTATACGCACTTACGCTAATGTGTAATGGTAGGGTGATTGTGAGATGAAATGAAGGACCTACAGTTTAACGTGGAATCCGAACCACGGTGGTGGCCTGGCATTCCACAGATTCACAAGATGTATTGTCAGAGGTGTAGGAAGGGTTTGGAAATCAGATAAATCTGTGCCGGGACCGAGGATTGAACCCCGGCCGCCAGCATAGAGTGGTTAGAGAAGACGGGTACAGGAGACTTAGCGTTTAGCTCGAACTGGTAGTAAGACGCGGTGTTAAATAGTAATATAGAAGACTTTGGTTCCATCCTACCTGTCCCCAGGGTTGAGTGGTCAGGGTGGCTGACTATAGTTAAGTATACCTGTTTGGATCCTTCCTATTGCCCAGCTACGTGGCACTAAAGTGTGGTATTTAGTGTCTTGTTTCTCATTTAGGTTATACCTAAGTGGGTATCTTTTCCTGTGCCTATTTAATATACATTAAATTCCTCAGTAAAATGTTGGGACACTCATATAATGAAAACCAACCCGTGTCGGTGGACACGACGACTAAATGTCAGGCTCAGTGCTGGATTTAAGGAGAGTGATTGGGCCATTGCCCCGGAGCCCCCACAAATCCTCACAAGAAAGAACTATTATTATTATTATTATTAGCACCGCGTCTTACTACCCGTTCGGGTTATACGCACTTACGCTAATGTGTAATGGTAGGGTGATTGTGAGATGAAATGGAGGACCTACAGTTTAACGTGGAATCCGAACCACGGTGGAGGCCTGNTTTAACGTGGGATCCGAACCACGGTGGAGGCCTGGCATTCCCCACATTCACAAGATGTCTTGTCAGAGGTGAAGGAAGGGTTTGGTAATCAGATAAATCTGTGCCGGGACCGAGGATTGAACCCCGGCCGCCAGCATAGAAGTCTGACACCTTACCCCTAGACCACCAGGTCACCCACAAGAAAGAAAACATTAACTTTAATTTTCGATTGTAGATTCCTTCTTGTTTTGAGTCTACAATGTTCTTCCTGTATGAAATAATTAGGAAAAAACAAATTGATAGGTGTGCAGTTTAAAATAAAAATTAAATTCCTGCTGACGCTTGCAATATTTACCAGTTGATCATTTAAAAAGTCGCGCTAACTAAATTTGTGTTGGATCAAACAGTTGCTTATTTTTACCTCTCCTCAGACATGCTATAATGTAATAGGTTTATGGGGGCCCCCACCCTGTATTCCACCCTGAGGTCCCCACATACGTAATTCCAGCATGGGACTCAGGCTCATCTAGTCCAGTGACGAGAATGTTGAGGCTCGAATCCCGGCTGGGTGTATGCGTGGTTTTTTCCTAAATGGTTTTCTTCCATAACCTACGCAAATACGGGTAAGCTTCCTATAAGTTATACCTTACTCATCACATCCCTATTAGCGTAATCAAAATGCGTATAGCATGGACGGGTAGTAAGGCACAGTGGGGAAAATACCTGTAGCTATAAAAAAAACACAGATAATAGGGTGTTATTAATTTAAAAAGTAACTTCCTAGATTATTTGTGCATGTGGTGTGTCCTGATGTGTTAATGTGGTGTTTATAATCTGACATTTAAAACTTATCCTTGAACCACAATCTTCAAAATTAATAGTTGAATGTCTATCCCAGTAATCAATTACAAGTAAAAGTTGTTTATAATAAATGGTAAGGTGCACCACATAGAATTTCTCTTCTTTTTTTTTTTATCTCAAAAGAGAGACATTTACTAAAATAACTCGTAAAATTTGTTAAACAAAATAATATACATTGCTGCAGAAACACTACATATAATATCATAAATGAAATACACACTGTTACAGAAACATCGAGAAAAGAATAATATATCTGTCCATCACAGTTCTATGTTTCAAAGTACTTCATAAGTGAGACAGCTAAAAGCGTTAGGCGCTGAAAATCAGTTTGAAATGAACATGCTTTCATTGTCACACACAGGTTTTATGAACTATAGAAAGTAATTTAACTAAAAAACGGCATTATACAATATGAGAGAAGTAATAAAGTTAAGTTCTAACGTGTCAAGTTGTCAGGACTGTCTCGCACCAATCATAACTACAGATAATCAACATTTGATACTTGTAATTCCCTTGTTCCTTAAATGCGGCGCTACACCGGCCGAAACATGTCGAGAACCTTGGCTGGAATTTGTACAGCATTTAAGGAACAAGGAATAAGGGAATTAAAGATCAGATAAGAATAGAATGCAATTAATTCAATTTATATTCAACCTATATTCTTACTTCACTTCTCAACATTAGCTAATTTATTAACTTCTATTAGTTTATTCTAACCTATATTAAATCTATCTTTTTCTGCCTTAACTTCACACTTGACTTAAACTCATAAGTTTATATTATATGTATTTTAATATGTTATACTTATATATATATATATATATACATATATGTGTGTGTGTGTGTGTGTGTGTGTGAGACTTATATTATTTTAATATGTTCTTAACTCTTTCATATTTTGATGGAAATATAGTGAAGTTCCAAAATTGTAAATCCATTCTAATTTGTTACTTAATCCGGTTGTTTTAAAATATCTTATATACTAGTTGATCTTTGGACGTTATATTAAACTCCAAATTTCAAAACCTGTTGCACATTGAATTCTATTATTACATTTAAGATGTTGTTTCCTTACTACATTTCATTATGTTTTTCAAGAATTATCAACAATATTAAAGAATCTCCCAATAAATAAAATGACGATTTTAATCCTACAAAATATTAAAATAAGTAGAGCCGATGAAGGACTCTATCAGTTAATATAACCTTCCTAAATGGCCGGTACCCAAAGGGTAAATAAACATCCACTAGGCGGATAAGCTGAGATTTCAAGAAAAAACACCGAGACCAAATGTCCCCCCAAAGAGATCATAATGCAAAGATAGTACATAAGATATGAACTAATCGTGCAAAAATTTAAAATAAATCCATGGTTTTTGGAGTCAAAATATACTAAGTCCAATAGATGTGAATCCCATGTTAATAATCTATACGTTTAAATTTTATAAGACCAGAAACGATCATTTTGAATAAGTTAAAAATAATTTCCAAAGGGAATTTAGAATACTCTTTCATTAATCAGCTTATGACACTTGAAGCCTGTATGTAACATATGACTATATCACAGAATTCTCACATTATATATCCTATGAATCTATTACGTGCTCTCAAGGCGCGGGAACAATATGAGGGAAAGGGGGGTAAAGGCCCGTTGACACAGTATTAATTGACTAATGCAAGTACATAAATTTGGCTTCGCACGCACAGCTTGCACCGTGTAAGAAAACAAGCAAGTCCACTTGCAACTGAAAAAGTTGGTCACTTTCAAACTTTACTAATGCAAGAAGACAATTCAAAATGGCGGCAACTAAAGAATTGGTTGTGCGGAGGACACTTATTTGTGGAATGTTATGAAAAGAATGAGTTTTTGTGCAATTTTAATCATCGAATTTATAAAGATAAGAGTGCGAGGGATATTGCACTAGGGGATATTGTAAAGTTATATCAGGTGTACATATTATCTAGAAGTTTCCAAAATAAAATGTTAGGCCTACGTAATTATTGCAAATGTTCCTTGTGAGAGATATTATTTAATATCGGTAAATAAATGTTATCAATAATTTTATCAAACCATTATTTCCTACCAATCAACGTGGCATGTGTAAATTGTTTTATATACAATCACAAAATATAATACAACATTGTAGTGTCGTGATTAGTTCCGGCAACATAATATTCACGTTGTCGGCAAGTAAGGTATGAAAGGCCGGCGGTTTTCACGCGAAATCTTCGGCCCGTTTTCCAATCTCCGTATTTGACACTTTAACCAATTTTTATAAGTTTTAATTAATAATGTTCAGCCCAAACACTTTTTACAGTAGCCCCATGGCTTCTTTGGTGCTGACTGACAGTTCACAACTGACTTAGGACAGTCAACATTTAGGTATATACCTAAATTTTGACTGTCAGAAGTGACAGCTGCTAAACACATGCTTTTGCATATCATATGGTTCAGCGTAGGGATACATAATTTGGTCTGGTAACTTTTCAAAGCCGTCAGCTGTTAGCTGTGAGCCTTCAGTCAGCACCAAAGAAGTCATGGGGCTACTGTAGTAATGCTTTGGAAACTTGAGTAGATACATAACATAATATCATTATCGCATAGCAAACCAGATAGTTTATATTTAAACCAATCTACAAATTAGTGAATTATTATTTTTAAGGAAAATTTTAGGTCTAGCAGGCTAGCATTTAACAAAATATTTTGTTATTAGTGTACCAAAATTTAAAACAGGGTTTAAAAAACCTGCGTTAAGCCTATTTAAAAAAATGCCCGAGGGTTGTATTGGGATTTATTGTTCTTATTTTAGTTTAATTATATTTATCATGTATGCTAAGTGAGTTAACAAATCAAGAAAATTAATATAATAATTATTTAGGATCAACTGAAATATATTTTAAACTATTAAGGAATTAAGAAATATGAGACATACTAATCACTAACATTTTTTATGTTGTTTATATAAAACATTTTTTTAAAACAGGTCAACTAATTATGATATATTGCGATTACTGAAAAATTGTAATTTATTTGGCCACCCATTCTTATTCTATATTCACCCTTTCTAGATACTAACACATAAGCGTAATTAATATATACATATAAATAACCCGAACGAGAAATGAGACGCAGTGATAAAATTTGCACCAATAGAGATCAGTTAGCACAACTTCAATTTCAGACATGTTTTTAGAAGCGATACTAATACAAGTGAAAAATGTGTGTCAACACACCTAGCATGTTAGTAAGCTAATACCACTAAACTTGCATTAGTCCACTAACACCGTGTCAATGGGTCTTTAGGAGTAGCATGTGTCTAGAACATACTGGGACATACCACGCCTCTGCAGGCGCGTGTGGAAAGAACAGTTCTATGAGTTTGCCGAACACAGCCGATAGAGCGCAGCGCACTCGACAATATCGTTCATCTTTTTTCTATGTGCGCGGCTCGGTACTCACGATTAGGAATGAACCACGGACCTCGATTCAGTCAAGGTCAAGTATTAGACAGTGCCGCGATGTGTTGTAGAGTCACGGTCTTGCTGAGACGAGTCAACTGGGGCCAGGGTGGTGAGTTACAAGAGAAAATGTATTTGTTCTATTTTTGCTCTTCAGTAAACTACCCTTAATTTTAGTGTTAGATATCTAATTGTAAAAACCCCTTGGGGGAACTTTATGAAAACCCTAGATACAAAGTTTTAGCCCGATCGGTAAAATTGTTTCGGCTTTAGGGCATGATACAGACACATAGACAGACGGCATCGCGAAAACACTTTCTCGGTTTCAGGGGGTCATGTAACGTCGACATTTATCAAAATCTCAAGTTAGATTTTTTTGCCGAACACAATACTTCTCTCTATGAGGGGTACATAGAAAGTAAAAATAAAATAGACAATTTCAACATTTAAGAGAAAAACTATTATCACTTTTATTTACTTGTAAGATTTCGTAACAACTTGGATGGGTGTTTAGTTACCGTCATGCACTGGTATCATAGCAACAAATGTTTTGGAAGTCAAACATGACGTGCTCATAAGACGTTTCTCTACTACCACTTGCGAAGACCTTCTAAAAACAACAATGGCTAGAGATTTCATTCCAGCAATTGAACCCAAAATTACTATTGTATTCTAGAGCTGTTTAGATATTGTTATGTCGACGGTTATATCTTATTTAATTATTATTTCGCAAGCTCACAAGAGGGATTATTAGCGCTTGGGACGACACTTAAAGTTTGCCCCTGCTGTAAATGAATACTATAACTAAAATTGATATTATGTTTAATATGCACGAATTGAACGTATTCATATTTTGAAAATTGTATGCTATACAGGATGTTTTGGGATGTTTATAAAAACCTGGGTATTCTAATTGTTAGAGCATTGGCAATTAAAGTGAATGTCCTGGGTTCTAATATATATGTTTAAGAGACTACCACACCTTATCTTTAGAATACCATGAATGAACTGTTGTATGCCTAGATACCTGGTGGGAGCTCGGGACCTTCAGCCTGGTGAGATGATAATGAGTGAGGAGCCTTTAGTGGTGGGACCTTGTCAAGGATGTAAACCCATGTGCCTGGGTTGTTACAAACTTCTAGTCTCCGACATGGAGAACATGGCCAGGTAAACAATACTAATACCATACCACTGCAGACACACATTCCAGGAAAAAAAATAATGCTAGTAGCGGGTACTTGGCACACCCGTCAGAGAGCAGTAGGCATGAGACTACACATGCTATTTAGATTGGGTTGCCATACGTCTCAAAATATCGGGATCGTCCCGATTTCAGATATTTCGAAAAGTTTCCCGCTAAAAATTTAAAAAAATTCAAGAAAAATTCCAATTTTAGGTTTAAAAGTTCAGAAGTAGATCGCATTATGCTAAAAATGCGCCGTGTTGTGTCCTGGGCACACCCACAATACACTATCGCCGTGAAACGTCCATCAGCGTTACTTCACTAGTCACAAATTTTAGAAAAGCTTCTAACAAATCTTAATGAAAGGCCTAGGTTAAAGGTAATTTTCTAAGTATGAAAGTCAAAAGTATTTTAAATAACATGACAGAATCTGAAGTAAAAAATTATTTTTAAAATGAAACTAAAAGCTTTTATAGTGTAACTATTTCGTATATTGAAAAATGGATGTTTCGTTTAAGAATTTAAAATTCCTTAATTAAATTGTTTTAGATGAGGTTCCTCTGTGGTATAATATTGAAGCGACTGTAGAATTTATGTTACAGAAGGGCCATCACATTAATGATCCAGTATTATTAGATCAGTTCGTGTGTCTGAGAACGTTTGTTGAAAAAGAATTAGGTGGCGACGACGTAGAAATTTACAAAACTAAACCGACAGATGAAAAATGGGTTTAATTTTTTCAATACTGCAAGTCCTCAGAGCAATTTTCTGATCTTCAAAAAATAGCAGAGTATTATTTTAGCATCCCCAATCACAATGCAAATGTGGAAATAATTTTTTCCTTAATGAACACCCAGTGGTCACCCAGTGGTCTGATGAAAGAAATAGTCTCAGGGTTTCTTCAATTAAATCCAGGGCTTGAATTGGTGCCGGAACACACTGGAACGCCTTTCCGGTTGACACGAAAATATATTACGAGCGTTCCAGTTGATACAACACAAGTTTAAACCGTTCCGCCTGCACACTAGAACGCTACTTCTTCGTTATTCTTACCGTTTTCCAAAAGGAACTCTATTCTTGTCTGAACAAACCCAGATCCTACTAAGTGTCTGTATAATGTATGGATTTAGACAAGGCCGTAGTCGAGAGNCGGGCTTCAAACCCTCCTCCCCCCAAAATAAATATTAACAAAATATATATGGCTTTATTTATGGCTCAAACAATATAAAAATTAATGTACGCGTACCAATTAGGGGGCTGTGTTACCATAAAAAGAACTTCAGAGAGCTTCTAGAGGTGTTTATTATTTAGAATTTTTTCTAGCCTTCAGCAGTTATGGTGTTATGTTGCCATAAAAAGACATTTCAGATAGCTCCTAGAGGTGTTTAATATTTAGAATGGTTCCTAGTTTTGGTGGTTAGGGAGTTATGTTTCCATAAAAAAAAACACTTTAGAGAGCTCATAGAGCTGTTTAATATTTTGAATCTGTCCTAGCTTCCAGTAATTATGGGGTTATATTACCATAAAAAGCACTTCAGAGAGCTGTTTAATAGTTAGAGTTTGTCCTAGCCTCCGGCAATTTGGGGGTTGTGTTGCCATAAAAACACACTTCAGATAGCTTATAGATTGGTTTTTTATTTAGAATTTTTTCTAGCCTCCATCAATTGGGGCATGGGCCCACAAACCCCCCTACCCCCCACAGAAATTATTGGCTGGCTACAGCATTGGACTTAGAACGAACCTAGATGTTACTTACTACGCGTCTGTATAATGTATTGTATTTTTCAGTATTTTGTTTTACACTGGGCTTTCCAAGAATTTGCTTCACAACAGAGACGATGATTCCTATAACAAGGAAATGACTTCAACACAAATATTTTACAGATGCTAATCTTTCCCCTCCCCTTTTGTAGCTACTATTGTGGGGATTATTTTTTGGAAAGGGCATTTGCTGTTTCTGTTCGTAGGTAGAAGATTCCTACCTTCAGTTTCACATTGTCTTTCATATTGTATATCTCGTACCTATTTGAAGTTTAAACTCTGTGCTACTGGTGGACCATAAAAAAAAAAAAGGACACATTTCGAAGGTACATATTTCTTCTTATAAATTATGTTTCACGTAAAATGTTATTTATCTACGCAAGCTAGCTACCATATTTCCTTTCCGTGTAAGTTTGATAACTAAAAATATTTTCTTCAAAATATTTATTGCATTGAACGAAATGAAAACTGACAAATGGTGTCCGTTTGTCGGCAGCTAAATCTTTAGAAATGCTAAGCGTATTTAATAAAAACTGAGCCTGCTCAGTAGAGTCGGAATTTATATGCAAATTAAAGTTCCAATATGTGATGTCTGAAATATGAAAATACATATGAAATTCCACCAAGCAGGTAATAAGTTACTGCCAATATTTGTTTACAAAATCACTGTCCTGGTGGGGTCCAAAATAGTACTTAAATAAATTAAAATTGGCAAGTAATAGAAAGGGCTTTGCCACGATAGGCTTAGTAAGCCGGTGGCCGAAACAAACCCATACTCGAGCTGTCACGAGGAGAAACAAGATTAGGAATGAAGGTACCCGAGAAAGAATAGGAGTACAGAGAGCTCATGAGATAGTAGAGAAAGCAAGACTGAGATGATGTAGGCATATAATGAGAATGGAAAAGAGAAGATGCAGAAGAAAATGTTGGAAATGAAGTACGTAAGGAAAATACCGCAAGAGAGGCCAAGAAATAGTTCAGAGGAGCAGATAACAAAAAGTGTTTAAGTGAGAGTAGAAGAATGGAAGAAATTAAATAGGAAGAGTGGTGGAAGAATAGAGGAAGATGGAGGCAATTTACTAAACCGACACGGCCACAGGGTGGAAACTGATGATGATTATGATAGAAAGGGCTTGAATAGAATATCTGGTTGTTTCTGCCAATTTAATGAACAATGTTTTTACAAAACATTTACATTGAAACAAATTTGTTCATATGAATTAAATAATAATAATAATAATAATAATAGTAATAATACAGTAATCATTTTTAACGTTCTCATAACCTTCCATACAAATGTAAAACAAAGAATTTTTCAATTTTTCTGGTGCCATATTTTCCCTCTTCTGTTGCAAAATTTCGTAGGATGAAACTTATTTTTACCCGCCTCGGTGGCGTAGTTGGCTAACGCACTTGTCGTGTTGAGCTCGGCTGCTGAGGACGGGGAGATTGAGGTTCGAATCTCGGTCGGGTGAACTGGGGGTGGTTTTTCCTAAATAGTTTTCCACTCTCCCTCCACGAAAATGCGGGTTCACTTCCTCTAATTCAACCTTCCCAATTCCTAAATCCATTAACGTAATTAGTACTTAAAGTGTATAGGCCTAACCAGAACGGGTAGTAAGACTCGGTGCTAAATATTATTATATTATTATAAACTTATTTTTACTTCACAAGAAGGGATTGGGGAATGTTTTTATATTTCTTTCATTGTAATTTAATTAATTTCAGCCTAATATTTTCCCCACAAATGAGGTATTCCTCACGTGTTTTATTTTGTACAAGATTGAAAGAGATGCGAAACAATAATGCTAACAACAATTTAATATTTATATTTTAATTTCAACAAGATGTAATTACTAATTTTTATCCTGAAAATAATTAGTTTTGAATTTGATTATAACTGATTTTAATTAAGACCCTTGGCCCTGTTGAATGCAGGTCTAAACCTATTTTGTGGGATGGTGGGCGGGAGGGTGAAATGTGTGGCGTAGCGTGGCTTCACAACTGACCAAAGTATCCTTCCGCGCCAACAAGAACAGATGGATCACGGAAACCGTAGATGGCGCTAGCTACCGGATAGGTCTTGCGGAAAAATCATGTTTGGAAATATCAGTTTTCTCTAGAACGAGTGAAATCCTTATGTTAATATTTTCAACACCCTGTTATGTTGGGCTGTCTGAAATACATTTTATATCAAGAGAATTATGAAGCTAACAAGTTGACAAGACTGCCATGACTAGTCTTGTACAGTGTTCTTGTGATTGTGTACTAGTAGAATAAAGTGAACCATTCCAGTAGATACTCATGTCTTATTTAACAAATGGTTCATAAACTGATTACCGTACATACATGACACTGGTGACTATGAACCTACGTTATGAAACCAATACGTCTTGTAATTAAATTACATCGTATGTTTAAAAGTACATTTGCGCCGGTCACGCCCATTTAAATTTAAAATGGCGGATAGCGATGTAATTACGTATTACAAGAATAAATTCCGCCGGTCTTGTTCCTCGTTACAAACCACAAGTGGAAACTTTTCAAAACTATGTGGAAGGGTTAGCGACGTTTTTTTAATGTGAATAAAACTGAATAAAGTGAGAAAGTCCCTCAGTTTATAGTTTTAATAGGGTCAGAATTGTATACAGTACTAAAAATCAGCTTGTTACCTGTTGATCCTCTTCAAAAGTCATAATTAGAATTGGTTGATATGTTGATTGAACATTTTTCACCTACAAAGTTAATTCCAGCAGAGCGCTTAAAGTTTAATCACAGGCGTCAGCATGTTGGTGAGTCCATTTCCGATTTTTTTTTATGTCAATCAAACAAATGGCGTCAAGTTGTGACTTTGGAACATTTTTGGGCCAAGCACTTAGAGATAAGTTAATCGTTAGCATTTCTGAGGAAGCCTTAGTTAAGAGATTATAGGCTGAGCCGTCAACATTGTGTTTTGAAGATGCTTGTAGAATTGCCAAAGATTTTGAGACTGTTTCTGCTCAGTCTAAAGTAATGATGCAAACGGCAAGTGAGATCGGTGACGTCAATCAGGTGGGAGGTGAAAATGTTAAAAATTGTAAAGCAAGTTCTTACAAAGAGAAATTCAGAAGTAATCAAAAACAGCCAGTCTAACTTGTATGATAACAGTGCTACAACTACATCCTACATATAAAATGTATATATTGTGGGTCTTATAGCCATAATAAAAAAAAAGAGTGTATAGTAAGTCTTAATCGTTGGATTTGTTTCAACTGTAACGGTCAAGGCCATATTGATAAAATGTGTATCTTAAACAAGTGGATATTGATGGTGACAGGACAGAAGTTAGTTTTATAGAGACCGTTGGACAATGTGAAGCATCTGAGAATAGTAAACCATACCTGTAAATTCTAAGGAGATCAAATTTGAAATAGACTGTGGCACTTCGATTTCTATATTACCTTGGAGACTTATAAAGTTATTGAATTAATCGGTCCGCGTTGGGCGCCAATTAAAACGTTAAGGGTCAGCGATATGCAGCGATTGAAGTGATACCGTTTAGTTTGTATTGTGAGATAATTTGTATTTACAGCCCCGTGATCAAGTGCCAATTATTATGATACGGTTTTACAATCTGATATTTAATTGAATAAATAAGACCTTTGTATGTTGCACACTATTTATTAAAATGATTTTATATTCGGTATGAAGATATTATGTAAAATGATGCAACTCTCGTTGAACTATAGATTATTTATCTGTAACATTTTCTGTGTACTCTATGGATTTCGTTTAGTGGCACTGTCAATAATTGGTTTTGTTAGACATATATTTATAAGCACAAGCAGCTTATATATGACCTACCCCCTTCCCCTTGGACTCCCTTGTCACAAGTGTCTAAACATACTAATAGAAAGAGTCCTGGCGACAGATGTTGAGTAGGCTAGCTTCCTATTGGGTAGAGGGAGCTAGCGTCACTTGCTTTTTTGGTAAATACTACATGGTTGATTAAAAAAAAAAAAGTTTTAGTGGTGCAATCCTTGGACATTATTTCTAAAAAGCACGTGATTCTCCATGGATCAAGTATTAAAAGGCTATTTTACATGCAATACTTTAATAAAAATGCACTTCATCCATGACTTTTTTTTAATATATGAGAGGGGTCTAAATCAGTATTATTACAGACTATACACAAAATATTTTCGTAATGTACCTATAGAGAAATGTATTATTAGGTATAATATTTGCGAATGGGGAGTTTATTACAATTAGAGGTCAGTTATGTGTTTCTGTATTTTTCAATAGTTGTGAATATAACTTCCGTTTGGTTATCATAGATAATTCAGTGTCTAAGGGCTTGTTAGGGTGAAATTGGTTTTGCCAGCTTAACCTAAATGGGAGATATGAGCTTTTACCTTAGGTAGAAAGTGTTAAGAATCTGAAGAGGGACACTGAAAATAATAATTCTGTAGTGCAGGAAATTAATCAGATTTTCTCCAATGTGTTTCCTGATAATAAGGGGTTGCCTATAAAACATTTTTCTGTATATATTTCTCTAAAAGATAACATCATTCGTGTTTTTCATAGAGCTTACACTGTACCCTATGCGTTGCATACGTCTGTGGAAGAGGAATTATGTAGTTTGGGAGAATCAAGGTATTATAAAACAGGTTCGTTCCTCTGATTGGGCTAGTTCCATAGTAATAGTTCCACGAGAAAATGGTGCCTTGTATTTGTGTGTGGTCTTAAAAGCTACTGTAAACCCAGCTGCTAAGGTGGACCACTACCCCTTACCCTTAATTGAAGACGTGTTCAAATCCTTAACAAATTGCAAGTTTTTTGTATAATTGATTTAAGTAACGCATATTTTCAACTGTCTGTAAACGAAGCCAGTAAACCGTTACTTACAGTTAATATGCATATAGGCCTCTATCAGTTCCAAAGGCTGTGTTATGGTTTAAACTCTACACCTAACATTTTTCAATCTGTAATTGACAGAGTGCTTCATGTAATAGATAAAGTTGCAGCTTGCCTTGATGACATAATATTTGGAGGTAGGAATAAATTAAAATATAGGGAGGTTCTTATGGAAGTTCTAGAACCTTTACACAAGCATAATATTAAAATTAATTTCCATAAAAGTGTATTTTTAGTTCATGGGTAGAACATCTGGGTTATAAGTTAGATAGTACAGGGCTATTTCCTGAAGACAGTAAAGTCGAGGCAATATTATCGGCCCCACTCCCAGCCAATGTAAATCCATTAAAGGCGTATTTGGGGTTAATTAATTAAGTTTATAAGGATGTCAGCAGACTTGTTACAGCCCTTGATGAACTTACAAAGTCAGACGTCCCATGGGAATGAACTGATAATTGTAGGGAAGCCTTTGCAAACAGTAAACAGCTAATTGCTAAAGAACATTGTTTAACCCTAAATTACCAATAGTATTAACTTGTGATTCAAGTGCATGCGGTGTTGATGCTGTAATTAGACACAAAGTGAACGGGGTAGAGTGGCCTATAGCCTTCACATCATCAACTCTTTCTCCGGCAGCGAAAATGTATAGCCAGCTAGAACGGGAGGGTATGGCTATAGTATTTGGGTTAAATAAATTCCCCAAAATGATATGGGGGAACATGTTTTTGTTGATAGCAGACCACCAACCTCTCAAGTATATCTTTAGTTAGACCAAGAATGTCCCTGTTCATTCTGCTGTACGATTACAGCGTTGGGCGATTACCCTTTCATCATACCAATATGATATTGAATATAGGAAGAGTTCACTGGTTAGTAGCACCGATGGAATGTCACGGTTGCACCTTCCGGATTATATAGAGGATGATAATTTTGTTGAAATACTTTTGGAGCCCACTTTATCCCTCGCTTGTGGCTTCGGAGTTAACTGGTTGATGCCATGATGACGGTGACGTTGTGTTCAGGCACGTGTGGGTAGGGGTAGGATAAATGTTGACAAGAGTGTCCCGGCAAGTTTAGTCATGGTGGAACAGAAGGATGTCCCGGCAACGTGAGTCGCGGTGGAACAGAAGGATGTCCCGGCAAGGTGAGTTGCGGAGGGGAGGTAGGGTGATTTCTTCGGCAACGTGATTCGCGGTGGAACAGAAGGATGTCCCGGCAAGGTGAGTTGCGGAGGGGAGGTAGGGTGATTTCTTCGGCAACGTGAGTCGCGGTGGAACAGAAGGATGTCCCGGCAAGGTGAGTTGCGGAGGGGAGGTAGGGTGATTTCCTCGGCAACGTGATTCGCGGTGGGGGGTAGAGTGATTGTGGGGAGAGAGAGAGAGGGTTAAACAATATTGCTCCTTCATAACATAATACAATTTAATATGTCTTTCAAACAGGTGGTACACACAGGTTGGGTAGCCACTCTCCGACTGACTTGAGAACGAGGAACCACCATGTTAAATACGCTTCGCTGCTGCCTGGCCTTGTCCAATGGGAGCAAATGGAAGTTCTCATTGGCGGGTGAGAACGTGAGAGATAGTGGCCGCCAAGCGAGCCAATAGAAAGATAAGTTCTCATTGACGCTGAGTACAGTGGGCAACTCGTCACAGGCGGCTCAAAGAACATGAAATGTGGAGCGGTCAGGCAATAGAGAGGGCGGTTGGCGTGGTCTGTGCAAGTGCGGAGGAAACATAAAAGGGCCGACTGAGCAGTGAAGCACATTAACTTGAAAAGAGAATTAGAACCAATAATATTAAGATTCAATTTACGTATAAGTTAATTTGGTTTATTGGCTCACACAGAAAGTCTTTTTATTTNGGGGGGGGGTTCCAAAGTAAGGAAGTTACAGGTCAATAGTCAATCCAATCCATTACTGTTACAAGACTCATACTTTGAACAAATTACAAATTACTCAATGAGTCTATATATACACAAACTGTATAGAGACAGTGGGTTATTTTAAATACCACTGTTATAAGGTGATTTAACATTGATAAATCATTGCGTTTTATTTGATATTTTATTTATAGGCTACTTCATGTTTACCAGAAGAGAGTCCAGACCCACTTGACCCCCCTTATGTGTACGCCCCTGATGCATTTTCTATAAAATACAAAAAGAAGTGAACATTAATAGTAATTTAAAGATAGTGTGTTATTTTATAGATATCAATCAACACTATCTATAAAATAACACAAACAATTATGACTGCAAACCAAGTTTTTCTAAAGTTGCTCCAAATGTTCATTCGTTTAACTTATTTAGCCCTACCGTACTTGTATGTGTTAAATAAAATAAAAACCAATTAAAATTCAAATAGTTTGATTGAATTAACTAACTGATTAACTTCAGTAAAACTTAAGACTTAAAATCTGCCATTTGTGGATAAAATTCAAGATTTTTATTAATGTTGTTTATTTGATACATATCTGAACCATTCATAGTGGATACAATTCAGGATTTGGTGGATATGATGCAAGTGGATACAATTCAAGATTTTTATTAAAGCGATTTATTTGAGAAGTATCTGAATTGAGACCATTCAGAGTGGATACAAATCAGGATTTAGTGGTTATATGCAGATAATTCTAGTGAATACAATTGAGGATCTAGTGAATATAATGCAAGTGGATAAAATTAAGGATTCTTATTAAAGTAGTTTATTTGAGAAGTATCTGAATTGAGACCATTCAGAGTGGATACAAATCAGGATTTAGTGGTTAT
>CABFVZ010001692.1:93232-135260 GCA_902151445.1 Timema monikensis | reverse complement strand
CCCCCCCCCTCTGCATGCTAGCACAAGAAAATAGAACGCCGTGCAATTTACTGGCAGGTCGATAAAAAAAAAGTGTACAAGATACTAGCAACAATATGATACACATGCCTGTTGCATGGTAGTTGCCAGCTATTTGCATGCTTAGCCCGAGTAACTAGCATGTGTATCTGAGGCTTTAGTAGTAGCATGTGTATCTGTGTCCTAATACGAGTATAAAAACTATTATGAGCTATGTGTTTAGAAAGTGCATTTCAAGTACCGAAATAAAAACAGCCTGGTTATAAGTTACCAGGCACATTAACCCAACACGGTCTATAAACCTTGCTAACAGTTTGTTTGCTCTGCTTTTAGTTTTATTTACATAGCAATAGATCCATGAATCTCCCTAATGGCCCACGCCACTGGCATCTTTCCAAACGATGTGCAAGAAATAGATATTCATATAAAAATAAGTCATCCCTTTGCAATAGAGTATAGACGTATGACGGGGTTCGTTCTCTCGCTATCCTGATTCATGTACTATCTCCATAGCGACGGGACTAGACAAGCCATTGCTAATAAAAGTCCTAACGATTTGTCGTGATGGGTGATGAAATAAATATTGCGTTTTATGGTCAATATTCAGGAATAAAGTGCTAAATATGTACAAATATATATATTGAGCACTTTATTTTTTTTATATATATACAATATTAAAGTGGCCGATAATCTTTATCTGGTCGCTAACTTTAACTTCCCGATAGCAATATTTATCCGGTAATCATAATACCGGCCCTTGGTGGTAGAACCCAAATAAATTTATTAGAATTGTTGAATCAAAATACCTAAATATTGTGGAGGGTGATCATCAATATTTGAGTTAAGTTTTTACTGTATTTCACTATAGAAAATATAATATACGAGTAAGCTATTTGTAAAACAACACTAAATTGTTCTATCTGTAGTGGTTCATTATTATCAATCGGCTATAAATAGCTACTTCTAGGACAATTAAAACAACCAGACACCGATATGTTTAGTTTACCATAATTGTTCTTTGTCGGGAATCAAATACAACACCCTCTAATCAGCATGGTCGGCTCGTCATAGGAAGAACGATTAGAGAGCATATTATAATACATATTGGGCAGCTAATATTTATCTTACAGCTGCCAACATTAACACAATCTGTCAAAAGGGACAGCTGTAAAATATATGGCTTGGTGTATGAATATATGCAAATAAATTCAGTAATTTTAAATTGATGCGGATGTTCTTTTTTATGACGACCCACCAATTATTCCTAAATTGGCATCACCATATATATATATATTTATATATATATATATATATTTTTATATATATATTTATATATATATATATATATATAGAGAGAGAGAGAGAGAGAGAGAGAGAGAAAGAGACAGACAGAGAGACAGACAGACAGATTGTGTTAATGTTGGCAGCTGTAAGATAAATATTAGCTGCCCAATATGTATTATAATATGTTCTCTAATTGTTCTTCCTATGACGAGCCGACCATGCTGATTAGAGGGTGTTGTATTTGATTCCCGACAAAGAACAATTATGGTAAACTAAACATATCGGTGTCTGGTTGTTTTAATTGTCCTAGAAGTAGCTATTTATAGCCGATTGATAATAATGAACCACTACAGATAGAACAATTTAGTGTTGTTTTACAAATAGCTTACTCGTATATTATATTTTCTATAGTGAAATACAGTAAAAACTTAACTCAAATATTGATGATCACCCTCCACAATATTTAGGTATTTTGATTCAACAATTCTAATAAATTTATTTGGGTTCTACCACCAAGGGCCGGTATTATGATTACCGGATAAATATTGCTATCGGGAAGTTAAAGCTTGCGACAAAATTAGCTTATCGGCCACTTTAATATTTTACGCGTATTATGAACTGAATTTATCTGCCAGATATCTACATGAAAGAAAAATACTTTTTATGCAGAAAACGCAAGTTTGATAATGTTTTTACGGGTGCGCGCGTGCGTATAAACCCTGCTACTACCACTACAACCTGGCTAGTGGCTACAACACTCAGCATTTGTTAAATAATGGCGGCTAAACGTTTGCAAGAAGACAGATGGCTTTACGTGGGCGCAGAAGCTAGGTTGTCTTGCAAGTACTAATTTTGGTGTCTGCCAAGATGTGGTTTATGGTTTGGTACAAATTTCAAAAAATGTCGTTTATTGTACTCACATTTAAATAATTTGTACTTACATAAATATAACTCTTAACATAGCTTGCCAGTTTTTATAAATTTTTGAATTAAATATTTGAATTATTTATGTATAGTTAGAGACTGGGCTTTTACTTACTAATCACGTGAACCAAAATTTTAATCTAAAAACAGATTCTGATAGGTGAAACCTCACGAAAAACAACGTGTCACTATGGCTACACCAATTTCAACTTTCAGATAAAAGTTATGAGATACTGAAACCTCCCGATAAAAATGTGATGGATAAATACAGTTTATCTGGCGGATAAATGCTATCAGGCAGTCATAAGAAGCACTTTTAACTAGACTGGCACGAAGGCCTTAAAATTTGAGTAGCTATGTAACTCTCTACCTTACAATGAAAATTTTGATAAATAAATTTCAATGTCAGTTTTCTACTCTAAAATATAGAGCTAAACTAGGAGTTAAATTTTCGCAATAGTTGTCCAACTTGTTTATATCTTAGTGATGAGTTGATTACATTCAAAGATCTACAAACAACATATAATTTGTGATAAAATAATATGAAACACTAAATGAGAAATGTGTCCTAACACAAAACGGTCTTGAATACGTATATACCTATTAAGTATTTATGTTTTATGTTCTTCCATAAATGTCCTCCTTGGTTAGTGAGCATTGTAGTTTTATCTCATTGTTTTTATTGTTGTGATGCGCTCAAATGGTGTTGGTTGTTTGTTTCAAACGCAGGTGTTGTAAGTGTGGGTGGCCCATGTGTGGACCTGACTGCCAGGGGCTAAACACAGAGTTCGGACACAGCACGCATGAGTGCGCTATCTTGGCTTCCTGTGAAGTCAGTCGTCATCTTACGCAGGTACACACAGATCTGATTTTGTTAAATAGGAATATTTTTATTCTTCTAAAGGGCGGCTAACACGTTCAATATTAAGGACTGAAAATATTCGTATACTCTAAATACTATTAAACGTGTGAGAGGTATAACAATATTACATCAGCCATCACCGAATGCACAACTATTTTAGTGAGCAAACCTTTAAAGTATTTGTTTAAATAACATAAGCCATGGCCGAAGTGAAAGAATCACCAACCGGAACAACTATTTAAAAACATCGGGGCCCATTATAAAATAATTTTTGAGCTCATCAGGGTCGGAAATCTTTATTTATTTCAACAGTGTTAGATGTGTGTGTCTTTAAATATTTTCAAGCCACTCTTTAACCCATCGCTTCCGGCTTCTCTTCTTGTTCAGTCCTCCAGCTAAAATAATTTCAACACATTCATTTTATAAGCTATCCATCACCAGTATGATGTGTACTGATCAAAATACTGTTTGTTATATTGATCGTGTGAGCTCAATACTGAAGGCATGACAGTAGTACTGTCAGTACATATTATCAGTAATATTGAACGTGTGAGGTGCACTGAATACTCTCAACTTAGTGTTGTATAATATCAAGATGGAATGTATCAATTGGTTATGCTCTCTGTGAGCCATAATTTTGAGGGTGGTATAATGTGAATGTAACTTGAGTATTCAATAGTAGAATGGTCACGGATGCCCGTAGACGCCGCTAAATTAGATAGCTTACAGTAGCCCCGTGACTTCTTTGGTGCTGACTTCCGACAGTCAACATTTATGTATATAACTAAATTTTGACCGTCAGAAGTGACAGCTACTAGACACATGTTTTTGCAGAGCATATGGTTCGGCGTAGGGATACATAATTTGGTCTAGTAACTTTTCAGAGCTGTCAGTCAGCATCAAAGAAGCCATGGGGCTACTATAGTTGTGGGAATCACTATGTTGTTCTAACCCCTCATGTATCCTACGCGAACCTTGCTGTGATTGTTTGATCTACTAGAGGGGTGTATGCAGTTCAAATTGGTGTGGAACTGACAAACGGACAATAGTTTCGATGGTCGTGTGTAGCTAAGGAGTGATTCGTTCCATGGACTTTGGTCAAGAATATGTAGCTATTCAATTAGTTATCCAAGCGGGCTAGTATCAAAAATCAAAGTAGCGGCCCAGACATTTAATTCAGTATGGCTGTAGGTTTTAAAGTTAATAGAGTAAACGTTTGCATTTAATCGTACGGTTTTCTTATTTTTGAGCTCAATAAACCTCTCCAGAACTTTACCCTTACTTAACCAACGAATATCATTATGAATCAGAAGATTTTGGTGTTCCACAGACATGTCTGCTAATAATTTGCCGAACATCGGTGAAGGCTCGACTTTGATCTAATACGGTTAACAATTTTCAAAATTGTCTTCAATTTAAGTCACCCGGAAGTCTGGTGCACAAGACACTTTGATGAATAATGCAGCGTAAGAAGTGAATTTTGAGGGATAAAGCTGTCAGTCTTGTAAATAAACCACTTTATCTTTCAGTCGTAGAGGGAGCACCATCCGTTACAAGGAGACAAATCTTCTGCGGATATATTCTGATCTCTGCGGAAAAGTTTGTGCGGATTATGTTATATGTTTTTGATCCGAGAATTTCATTTCTACGAGCTGTAGTTGTGTCTGATATTGGGACTTCCTCAACGGAAGATATTACAGTCAATTTAGTTTTTTCTTCAGTAATTAGTTCGCTTAGTATTACTATCACACAGTATTTTATAATTTTGAAATTGGTAAAGGGCTTTTTCGTTTTAGTTAATAGCAGGCCACTTGCAATGACGCCGCGGTAGCTTTCTCTTGTTGTGACAAGGCCCGCACGAGAATACTACTTCCTCATCGATAAGAGGTTGTCAGAGATTAAACTTATGAGATACGCAACGCCAAATTCTTTCGGGTGCGATTTTTTAAAATATTTAGGTTTAGTTTCTTAACCTATTTTCAAGTTGTATTCCTTGATAACGGGCACGCATTCGTTACACAAAAGAGACATCGGCTTAAAGTTGTTTGACAATATAAATACGTACTTATTAATCCACTCAGCGTTAAAATCATAGGCAGGTCAAATATTGTTTTCAATGAGGCAGGCGCGCGCACACACGCAAGAGATAATTATTTGGTGGTAGAAAGGCGCATTGAACTATAATTATAAATAAAAAAACTCTAAATAATTTCTAGAGGCATCTAATTTAAAAAAAAGGATCATTCTAAATAAACTATAAAAGCATCTATTTTTTTTTTTAAATCTGGGAGTGTACAGTTCTAAATAATCTTAGAGACATCTGATTCTGAAAAAAGTCCAGATGGTGATCACTATAAATAGTTTCAAGATGTATGAAAATTCAAACTTTTTTTTTTTTTGCAGGATCCCATTTAACAGCCTCAAGTCCTTCAAATCAATCTCGTTTTTTCCCCCACCCACCTTCCTCCTCCCCCCACCTCATTAACACTAAAAAGGTTTCGGTGCCACTGCACGTATGTCCGTCCACCCCATTGATGAAAATCAAAATAAATCAACTATTTTTGGCTAATGATGAATAATTTTCAACCTCTTAAGGATGGTATTGTAAAAACTCATATTGACCTGGAAATCTGTGCTGCCGGTGCGTTTTGATAGTGCCTACCAAATTATGTTTGTATGTACGGTACATTTCTTTTCATTTTCCTTAAATCTTTAGTTTTTACTATTATTGCATTTCTAGAGTTATTTTCAACTGTTTACACTGCTATGGGAAGGAATAAAACCGCCAGACTTCCATAAATGATAGATGAATGGAAAGGCTTTCTTATGAAACTTCTCTGGGTCATCAAATAACTTCAAGATTCGTAATTGAATTTCTTGATTGATATGAAAATTTAGAGAGCAGTGTTCTGATGATCCTTCTTTCAACGAAACTTACAGAAAAACTTTAAAGGCATACGAAGAAAATAAGTTTGAAATCCCAACAGTTAAACAAAGACCAGCGGCTTGATTATTAGACGACAGCTAGGAAAACTCTTTGAGAAATAAAGAAAATGAAATTCATATAAATGTGTCAATTCATTATTTCATTGGAATGAGCAATGATTTGGTTAAAAGAATGTAACACCCTAAGATAATAATTCTAAACTTGAGATGTACATAGATGATATTTAGTTTATATTAAGCTTTTTTGGCCTTTTTTTCTAAGGAACTAGTAGAAGAAATAATATTTATGGAATAAATTAACAAAGCTGTGTATTGTGGTACACTTTCTGGACTGGTTTCTGATTTAATGGTTACATAAACAAAATGCTAAGAACATAAAATAGATACAATTTTGTTGCAAACATTATTGGTTCGAAACTAATTTTTTAAACAGGGGTATTTTCCGAGATAAGTGTGAAAAATGTGTTTTAGGCCAACATTTTCCAAGATGACGGCTGTAGCACAACTTTTATTTTTCGGGGACTCTTAGTACGTTAGTCGCGTGACCAAATACTATCTGTACACCAAGTTCCTTGCTTGTAAGAGTTTTGTTTGCCTAATTTTCATAAAATTACCAGTATTAAGGAAAAACCAAGCACAATAAACAATGCTAGCTTGATTTTACTACCTTCTATTTTACTACTCACATTGCTGTTTTTTTAGTATCGCGTATCACTACTTGTTCTTAGGGTTGTACGCATGTTATGTGGACTTACTGATTACGCTAATGTACTTGGGATGATAAAGGTCGAATTCAGAGGAAATGTACCTGAATTTGAGCGGAGGGGGAGTGGAAAGCCACTTAGTAAAATACACCATAAGTACACCGGACTAAGATTCGAATCTTATCTCCCCTTCATCGGCAGTCCCGTCTACTGCGAGAGTGCCACCTTAAACCATTCGAACACTGAAGCGGGTCATATGCTATTACTTACTAGATATGTTTATAGATTCTCAGTAGTGAAATGGGTTGTATTCAGTAGCGTACGCACGGGGGCTTGAGCCCCCATACCGTAGTTAGGGAGTGCCCCAAGATCTACGTAGATCCGAAGAGAAAATAAAATAGGGTTGAAGGGTATGACCAGTTAAACATTGTGGGCGAAGAAACTATCAAGTGATCAGAAATAGTCTCTATATCAATCAACAAATGTATTTATTTCATAGGAGGGGACTATATTTCATGAAATGGAAGTGGGATATCTTCACGCTCTGAAAATATTATTCTTTGGTTTCTTTCATTTAAATAATCATGTTTAACAAATACCAATAAAAAAACCTTCCAAAGTAGCTTCTAGGTGTATAACATGGTAAAAAAAAAATTGCCTCCGGTGGGTGAAGGAATCTCCCCTCAAATCCTCTTGAGCCCCACCCCCTACTTCACAATCCTGCGTACGCTACTGGTTATAGTTTCAAATTAAATGGGTTTTATAAATTGAAAAGCTTAGTTTTACTTCACACGATCTCAAGAGACAAAATTTCAATTTTGTATTTTCCTAAGAAAATAAACTTTTCTCCTGCAACAGCATGTTGTTTCCTCCAGAGATGTTTGCCACTGCTACCATACATAGTCCTTCACCTAATTTACGCTAAATGAAAGCTATTTTACAAGGGTCAATTTTCAAACATACTCCAAGTAAGTAGGGCCACAACTTACAATTTCTAAGGTGCCTTTAAACGGGCCATATTTTACTGCAATGTTCCGCTGCAATTACGTAGCTGGCTACATTGCAGCCATATTGAAATATTGTTTTATGGCCCGGCAATATAGCCGGTAGCTGTTGACTATTGCAGTAAGTTGCACGTGTGTTGTCGACCTGCTGTGGACAACTTTTCGAATGGCTCGACCATATCTATTCTATTTGTCTCCCTCTCTGACAAGTACCTCTCTCTCTCACAATGCACTCTGATATAAGTACGTCAAACTATTGTAGGAATCTCCAGTTGCCAAAAAACGGAGAGTGATTGCCAATCTTGTAGTATTTCTTATAACTTTCCTCACATTTGAATTTTTTCTTTCTTTTTTATTATTATAGGGCCAATTATATTCAATAGCTCAAAATCACTTTTAGACATTCCTATAAATTTTTTTAAACAGATACCTTTCTAATTTTATTTCTAGGATTAGTTAATTATTTTATCACGTTTGATTAAAAAAGGACGCATCACCATTTCTTCTTTTTAAGCCGTATAAATGTTGCAGAAACTAGTACATTATCCATCGTGTGTTGTTTTGGCTTGGCCAGTCCGCAACAGTCAATAATACAGCAATGTGTGGCTGCAAATATTGCTCAGTAATCCTGGACGAAAACATTGCACAGTCACAAGCTGCATTTGTGTTGACGGTAATATTACAGAGCAATGCGTTTGGAAAATATTTTCAGCGATGTGCAATTTTAATTGCCCGTTTAAAAGCACCTTTTAGCAGAAAAGCCATACCATAGGAAAAAGTGAGAGAGGACAAAGCAGAAATAGGTACTTTGAAGTGCTTATACATGAAAAGGTAAAAACCAACATACCAGGTAGCAAGGGCGTAGAAAGGTGGGGGTCCGGACACCCCTGGATTAACTGGACTCCCCCTTAAAGGGGGGTCCACAAACACATATAAAACCTAATATTTAAGTTTTTTACTCTCAACTACAGTTTTAATTGTATATGTCATCACGCAAATTTTTATTTTTTATTATTTTATTGTTATATATTTATTATTATTATTATTATTATTATTATTATTGGCAGCACCGCGTCTTACTACCCGTTCGGGTTGTACGCACTTACGCTAATGTGTAATGGTAGGGTGATTGTGAGATGAAATGAAGGACCTTACGTGGAATCAGAACCACGGTGGAGGCCTGGCATTCCCCACATTCACAAGATGTCTTGTTAGAGGTGAAGGAAGGGTTTGGTAATCAGGTAAATCTGTGCCGGGACCGAGGATTGAACCCCGGACCCCCAACACAGAAGTCTAACACCTTACCCCTAGACCACCAGGTCACCAAAATATTAGTTAATGCATATTTTAATATTCATCTTCAAGATACACCTTGTAAAACTTCCTATTGTAAAATTAGCTCTGTCAACCTTTCTTGGAATGAGCTGACTAAGTGGGTATCCGAGCATATGAGGCAAATTTTGTTATCACCCTAAGACAAGAGAAGCTAAAATAGCTGTCAGGAGTGGAGTTTGTAGCTTATATAGGTAGGTTTACTACCCTCACCTCACCCATCGTCTCACCGTATCTATTTACTCAAAACATTATTTGATAACTATGCAAAGTTTGAAAGAAAGGACAGGGTCGAGGGGGTCTGGACCCCCCCTTGAAAAATAAGATTTCTACGCCCTAGCTTGGCGGTTATAGGGAGTACTATAAAAATTAACTTATTGTACTCGTAATAATATTACATGCATATTATACAGTTAACCCTCGAGTTTACGGACTTCGTATTTAACGGGCAGATACTGTCATTTGTGATTTTATGGGCAGTGGTCGACAAGTCCGTAAATTCCGGGGATTTTTAGCAGAGTAAGGGCATAACTCATCTTTTAATTGTCCCCGCTTAATAATAATGCTCTTAAAACAGGTTTCATTTGGTTTGAAAAATATTCAATGATATTTTCAAACTACGTTTATTTAACGGTGAAGAAGAAATCAAATGCCAAGACTGTATTATTTTAAATGTGTATAATATTACTTTACATACTTCATTGTAATAAAAATGCATTCTTTACGAAAAATAAATAATTCCGTGTATTTTTCAACCCACTAACTTTTCAGCCCGATATTACTGACAGTCTTTCTCCCAATTAGTCCGTAAAATTGAGGGCTTACTGTATATATCAACTGCCTATGTTTTACGATAAAGAAAAGAAAAGGCGAAATCTGGTCCATGGCAATCAATTTTTAATGCATCTAAAAAGTGATATAACTATTTGAACATATTTCGAAAATTACATATTACTAATATTATCTATTGAATAACCAGAAAAATGGAAAATAGTGAAATAAAAATTGTCCGTTTTTCTCTGCCTTGTTTGTTCCAGGATCTGAAAGCGCAGTACAGCGCAATTGTGCCCCTGCGGTGTCTACTTATGAAGCATCACAAACCGGACAAGTGGAAGGTACTCTGCACCATGGAGTCACACAACGAGGTTCGCAGGAAGCTACCAAACATATGGCAGAACAATCAGAGTTCTGTGGTGGACCGCATTAGAGAGCTGTGGGGAGTCCGTCAATATTCCGAGGAGGAAATCCACACTGTGTGTGGCGTCCTCGAGGTGAGAAAACACATACACACACGCTGTACTGTTGGTGTTTGTACATATAACTGCAAGTTGAAATTATTATATTGAATAAATGCATACTGTATATATATTTAATTGGATATTTAAATATATATGCATACTGTATATATATTTAATTGGATATTTAAATATAGTTTATTTAAATAATGTAAATTTATTGTTTGAATACTATACAAGTTATTACAGTATTTGAGTATAATATAATAAACGCATTTTGTTCCATAGATTTAGTGCATCCCATATTGTCAGCATATTAATATAACAATCATTATACAAAAAATGTATACAAACAAAATATTGAATGATGATTCCAAAGGAATATTTTATTGACAAAATTTCAATACTGATTTCTATAAGAAAAAGGTTTTAAAGAAACTAAACCTCATTCAGCGTTGCTAAGGTGCCAGTGTGGACATGTTCATTCTTAAACTATGCTGAAAACATTCTGCATTGAGAGCTAGTGTGACACTAACTAGCTGGTGAACTTAGAGGCTGTTTTATTTATCATAGGATGAATAGTAGATGCAATTGTTTTGAGTATTTTTTAATGCTATATATTATAAATATATTGTATTTATTCAAAACTATTTAAAATTTTGTAAGAAAATAGCAATAAAAAGAATCCAAATGATCCCAAAAAGAAGGAATAAATGGCTTAAAAAAATAGTCTTTAAGAATTTAGACCAGGTTGGGTAACCTCTTGACACTTCACGAATTCCTTTTAAGGCCGCACACTTCATGTACAGTTAATCTTGCCAAAATTATGAAGACATATTTTGCTTGAATATATGTTTAATGTATTATTAGCAACCCATAAAGTATCTAATAAACATTTTTTTACTCGACTCTTTTTCCATTTTAATTCAACAAGGACAAATTTCAATTTTTTATAATAACGTATTAATGGCTCTGACAAAACTTAAAAAGATGATCTACAAAACAGTAGAGTGGTGGTTGTAAAGAAGAAGTGAGAGGCTAAGAAATACAGTGACCACAGGACCATCAAACATAATGTGGGGAAGATTGTGACAAGAATTCTCAACAGGCGACTAGAACAGAAAATAGAAAGTGTGATGGAAGAAAACCAATTTAGATTCAGAAAAGGTAAAGGAAGAGGTCTACATTGGTTTCATCAACTGGCAAAAGGTGTTTGAGAGAGTGAAGGTGAAGAAACTGATGGAAATACGCAAGAAGATGGGCATCAACTGGAGAGATAGAATGCTGATTGCAAACCTGTACCTAGGATAGCGAGTGAAGGTGAGAGTGAATGATGAAGAGACCAAAAACAATCAGATACATCCTTAGGAGGAACTGTCTTCTGCACGATGTCAAAGAAGGAAAGGTTGAGGAAAAGAGGAGCTTAAGAAGAAAGAGGAATCACATTTTAGATGATTGGAAGGAAAGATTAAAATTTTAGAAGCTCAAGGAGGAGGCAGAGAACAGGGTACATTGTCGATCAAATTTCACTGACAAAAGGAATGGACCTGTTGTAAGACAGAACACCTAGTTATAATGATTATATATTCACAGAGGAATTTTTTTTTTAATAATACATAACTTATAAAATATTTGACAAACAGTTTTTTCGCTTTTTCTCGAGTTTGATCTCCTAAGAATAGAGTTCTACAAACTAAACATCTCAACAGTTAACAAAACATGTTATTTTATTGTAAGAATACAATATGAGTTTGAGAATGTATAGTTTATAAACAATGAAGAGACATAGTTGACAGAATCTGTGAAAAGGCTGCACTGAACACCCCAAAAGCCCACACGTTTCCCATCTCTGGTTTAGGCCATTAATTTCTATGTTAAGTAGGATTGTAGTTGTTTATTTTTAAGTCATTCTCATAATATTATGATATTTAATTACAATATTTCTTTTTTATTGAATTCTAGTCTTTATTAATATTATTTAATAATATTGACATGTAATTCTAGTCGACATACTTTGTTACAGCCCGAAGTTATTCAGGTTGTTTTATTTTATGTTACATTATAATTATCAGAAGTCAGGCTTAATTGAAAACCTTGCAACGAAAAATGTTCAGCTCCACTTCTACCAATTTTACAGGAGAGCCAAAAAACTGTTTTTAAATTTACATTAAACGTTTATTTCATATTAAATTGTTTTATTGTGTTATTAAAATATTACTATTATCTTAAACAAGATTTACTGTCCAAAAAAGGATGTTTGGCATTTAAAAATTAAATAACTTTGGAGCTAAACCCTTTTTGCACAAAAATATCACAAATTTCACATTATTACTTTAAATAAAAATTCATTTTTTATTGTAATTAAAAAATGTGGGTGTTATAGAGTTATATTGTTTCCAAGAACCCATATATTTTTTATCCCAAAAAGTTTTATTTGCTTTAATTTTGGTAATTAAAAATTTAAAATGTTTGACTAATAATAAAATATTAGCTTGGCACATTCATTATCCATTTTTCTTTAATGATTAAGGTTTTAATATGCGTCTTATGATTATGTAATAATCTTTTCCACAATATATTTTAATCTTCATCATATTCAGTCATCAGTATACCATCATCTTGATATTTCACTGCATCTGATTGTAAGTTTCTGTAAGAAATAATAGTACATGGGGGCACATACTTATCAGCAAGGGTCATAATGTATTTGTATTTTGCAAGTTTTAGTGAAATTTGAGATTTATATAAACAGTTCTCTGGTTGGAAGCTAATCACTCTGTTATTTATCTCTATTTTGAATGCAGAAAAGACTGGAATGGAAGTGAGATACTAACAAAAACGTTGTCTCTGTGTTCACTACTGTACTCAAAGAGATGGTACTTATAAATAGTTAACCTCTCTCTAGCTCATTTTACTACTACCTTCTTGAAATGTCTTTTAAAGTGCTCCACAGAATAATATATCATATCCTGATGAACAGTCAATGATTGGAACTTTTTAGATGATCTTGAAATATGGTTTACATACTCCAACAGAGTATAGACACGCTCAACTTTTCTCAACCTTATTTCTATTATGCCAAAATACTTGTCGAATGGTAGAAAACTATGTCCAGAGTCATGAAAACAATGAATGATAGTTTTGATACATCCAGATTTTTGAAGTGTGAAAAAGTATTGCATGAGCATATGGTTCTTATTTTGAGAGGCACAGTTGTCAGAAAAAAGATACAACTCTGTGACACTTTCATTTAGAATATTGTTTGCATAGTGGTTCAAGAAACTGATTGTGTTATTAGGCGTTTTTTCCCCTGTTGCCTCATCATAATATACATAAAAATGAGCTCGTTCATTCTTTGCTGAATGGATACAAAAGTTGTACACCCACAAATGTAACCTTGGGTAGTGGCAAATTTTGTTGGAAATAAAATGCGAGCACTTCAATATGAGTATCTTCTTTAGCTAATAGTGATTTATTTTTTAAATCGTCATCGAATCCTTAAGATTTCTTCAAATGCAGGCCTTTCTCCATATTTAAAAGTGAAAGTTTTTCTTCACTCAAGTCAGATGCTTTCAGTTCATTTTCAAGCCCATCCCATTTTTTTACACGTATCTGATTTAGGGGATCCAAAAGAGTAGTTAGAATTTGCTCTAAGATATAGAAAGTAAAAATCATTTGTCACTTTTGGTTTAAACGGACTATCTTTATTACACCCATCACTCACTTAAATCATACATCCTTGTAATATTCAGTAATACTTATTACTACCTTTTATACTGTAGTAGGAAACACGACATGGGAAACTTCTAATGCGTTCATCAACTTGAGTAATAATCTCCTCTGGTATTCATTTAGTTCTATTAAAGTGCTTACCTCGTCTTTTTAAGGGAGGTGGAAGGTGATCTTTCCATCTTTACCCACATGCGTTGCAATATTTTGAATGTGCTTAAGAGAAATGCCATGTATAGAGGCAAAAGCTTTTTTACAGACTTTCACTGTGTCACATCCCATTCGCAACTGGAACAGAACCAAAGTGATCAAAATTAAGATTAAATTTATTTTCTATCATTGTGAACCAAGTATTCAATCAGTCAACTTGCTGACTATAAGAAACAAGTAGACTGGAAAAGTATTTGGAGAATTTGAATTATTTGAACCAAAAGTATGCAGCCAGCAAAGCTTTCATTAAAGGGTGTTAAAGATTAATGTACATTCTTATTTTCTTAAGTTAAAAAAATATGTTTGATAACGCTTTATAGTGGCTGTATCTTACCTTATATCTGTTGGGAACATTTCGGACCAGTCCTACTCCTGTCTTAGGATGTTGTCGTTGCACATTTTGAGATGTGATAGGCCCACTAAATATGTGTGTTGTTGTTCCTTATCACCAAAGGTATTGAACTCTTTTAATATATTCAGTCTAGTTTCAGTGTTGACATTTTCCCCAGTTCCTTCATTGAAACTGACTAATGCATCCATTACAGCTTGAGCTTGGGAGATTTTCAGCACTAATTTTTTTTCACTTTCACATTCACTTTCCTCATCGTCTTTGTTGAGCAAAGTATCTACAATGTCACTCTAAAGGAATGCCAATAGTTAACAAATTGTCATTGACTTATAAAATTAATTGAAGTTATTATTAAAACCAAAATCATTGTTAGGTAGCAACCATTCAGATAATGATAATTTTCCTTCGTTTCCATAATCTTTGTATACAATTGAAATCTCTATTGAATTTAATTTTGATTTATATAAATAATTCAATATGGTTGTCACAGTAACATAGTTCCACTCATTATTGAATTAACTTATAGCAAATAATAGTGATGTGGACTCGTTACATATTTTGTTTTCTCTTTACCTGATTAGATTTAGAAATATTCATATTTTATAAAATCCTTTCAAACTCTTGATTGTACCCTTTTATATTAGTTGTAAAATGGATGTTACATTGGGAGGCAGAAACACAATATTAATAATGGGAAAAATTTGAATCTGGTAATGAGCAGGAAAATTATCAACTAACAATAAAATATTGTTCTTCTTTTTGAATAGCTCCTTACTCCAATCATTTACCTACATACTGTTAAAAAAAATCTATGAAGTCATCAAAGCTGTTATCCACAGAAAGTTTTCTTATGTTTTTGAAACACTGAGGTTTTAATAATTTTTATATATATTCCAAGTATTTTTAATTGGTTCCTGCTATATTTGGACATTCGAGCGCCATCAAGCATATCTTTGATTCTTTTTCACCAACACATTTTCTCCCTTGTAATTTAAATGTATTGCCAGGTGTTAGATTATAGAAAAAGTCTTGTTTGGTTGTCATTGTAAATGTCTTAATCATTGAAATACTACCTAATTTCTATACAAACTAAGTAAATCCAATCATTTGTCATTTGCAACTCGAGATTCTAAGCCTATATATGCATTAACAATATTTTGTCAGTTTTAAAATCAACCCAGCCAACAGTTGTTACATGCAAAATCGTCATGTCTAGATTGTTTAGCAAATGTTTACGTTTGAACCTTCATGACTGGACCATCTATTGAAAGTTCAGCAATTATTTGTATAGTGAACCATTGTAGCAATACTTCATTGATGTTTGTAAGCTCAATTGTTTTTATGTTGTTATCCAGTACCTATTTGTAAGCATCTTTATTCTTCTGCTTGTCGACACTGCTGAAGAGGACAAATGAAGCTTTTGACACCCTTCAACATTTTTCATACCACATTCTAACTTGTATATAATTTTGACTTATTAATGAATTGAGACACTTTCTTTTGTCAGTAAACAGGTTTCAGATGGAATGGTTTGTTTCTAACTGATATTACAATTATTGTGGCAGCGTTTGGGTTAAGTGAGTGAACAAAGCTGGAGGATAGACACTGAAGAGGTAGGTGAGGGGAGACGGCCCTCAAGGAATTCTTGGAATATACAAAAATGAAAGAGGTAGCTTATCTTTTATGAACACCTGCCTCAGATTACAGGCATGTCAATATATCCATGTAGTATGCTTGATATATAAAAGTGAGCAATTGTATAGGAATACATGTAAATTAAAATCAATATGGCTCTTTGCTCATTACATCTGTGATCTCATAATATCTGTTCTTGTTATAAACAAATTCGACTATATATATAAATATTGGGCGTGGAATATTGATATAATAGTTAATTAATGTATTGTTCTGAAAGCTTAATATTTTAACTTATTTTATTTTCAACACAGTTAACTTGATGATTTAAATGTTTAATTTCAATGCAGTTAACTTGATGATTCAAATAATATTGTGTATACATTGGAAATATCAAATTTTTATAAACTTTAGAGTCAAATATTTTAGTTGAAGGGAGAGTAAATTTAAGTAAAACTTGTAACTAAAGGTTTTGCTTGTTAGTTTTCCAGAAATTTAAATTCTAAATGCTATGGCTAAAAATAATGATACAACGTTTACTTGATTTTTCTAAAGAGTTTCCAAGGCTTGTATAATTAATAAATTATTAATTTTCTTGATTTTTAATTTATTAACAATTTAGTCCCTCCCCACTCCCCATTAAAAAATTATCAATCAAAATAAAACTACTTGTGTAAATCGTCAATAAGGGGGATTTTTACTTATGATGTGGATGAATCCATCAACACTTGTATTGTCAATGTCTTTTATTCAACATAACAAATACAATTTTAAGGAGCTCGTGTTCCCTTGTAGGTGAATGCATTCGAGGTGGGTCAACATGGTGTGAGCGTACGAGCACTCTACCCTACCGCCTTCTATTTGGCCCACAGTTGTGTTCCTAACACCAGTCACACGGATGATGACAACTACAAGCTGACAGTCCGTTGCTCCTCGCAAATCAAGAAAGGAGAAACTATCACACTCAGCTACGCTTACACGTTGCAGGTATACCTGCCTACTGTAAAACAACCAAGGTTTATTCAAGTTTGTTTCTCTTATCTTTCTCTAAGCTGTGGAAATATATTGTTGAAACAAACTGGCTTAACTCTTCACTATTGGTATTCAAACAAGTATTATTTGCGTTGATGGGTATCTGGTCTAGGTATAAACTCATTTAGTATGGTTTGCCGGTGATGGGGAGGTAAGGGTTTAAATCCCAGCCAGGTACACTGAGGGTGGATTTTCCTAAATGGTTTACCATTCTCTTTAATCAAATTTGGGTATATTTCTTCTTTCTCCTCATCTCATCTAGCCCATTAACATGATTAATATAGTGATTAAATAGAACAATGTATTATTAGTTACCTACAAACCAAAATAGCAGGAGATAGATGA
This sequence comes from Timema monikensis, assembly GCA_902151445.1. NCBI lineage: Eukaryota > Metazoa > Arthropoda > Insecta > Phasmatodea > Timematidae > Timema > Timema monikensis. The sequence continues at coordinate 117,651 of CABFVZ010001692.1, read as the reverse complement.
CGCTAGCTAGTAGAATAATCTGAATACTATGAGACTATACACTATTATATTTTGGAACTCATGAAAATGTTTTTCTTATTTAGTTAGAACTTTTACTTCTTAATAATAAAATTACTCAACAATTATGGGAAAAGTCTTGAACAATCATGTAGAGAAGAGATTCTCAAACCTTTTGGGTATGCCACTCCCTTGACCTCTTGAAATTTTTATGATGCTTCCCCTGAGCCAAATAATATTACACATGTGGCATAAGTAATGCATATGAAAAGCTGTATGCATGTCAGTAATTTTTTTATATAAGACTTAAAAATTACTAAAACAGTAACATACACTTTTATGAAATCATTTAAATTTAAAGAATTAAAAAAAACTAAATTAAGTAAAAAAGTAATGCATATGAAATTACTTTTATAAAACAGTCAGTCAGTTTAACCTAATCCTTCTTAATAGGATAGGTGGGCTTGTTTCTTCTTGCAAAATTCATTAAACTTGGCCAATATATTGGAAATGGAAATACCCATCGCTTTCTTTACATTAACTCTTGCTCTGTACTTGGATTTAATAACTGCCACTGCTGAAAATCCAGTCTCACACAGGTAGGAAGTTGCAAACAGGGTTAGTATTTGTAGAGTTCAGTTGCTTATTGCAGGATATTCCTGCTTCACCAGGCTCCAAAATTCAGGCAGTGACACAGAAATAAACTTCGCTTTCAATGTGGAATCGGATGAAAGATCAATAAGTTGCTACTCTTATGCAGTAGTTAAATTTGATAGGGACTCGACGTTGACCCATTGTTACTGTTCAACCACATCTTCTGGAAAATACTTTCCGAATTGAACCTGGAGTTGTTACAAATGCTCAAGAAACACATGTTTCACTTCCTCATTCAACTGAACTTAATTCTCTTCCAAAAGTTCTACAGCAGAGGAAAGCAGTCAGTTTTACCTTAATATATTTTACTCTTCCACAGTAGTAATTTTTTTTAAGTCCAACACTTTGTCTGAAAGTTGTGGGACGTGGGTTTCATAACCTTGCAGGTTCAGTGTTCCAAAAATGTCAGAAAGATATACTAACTTCAAAAGAAAGTCATTTCCATCAAGGAAATTTGCAGCACTGGGATGATTTTCTTCAAGCAGGTATGAATACATTTCCCTCCTCAGTTCATATACCTGTGCCAGAACATTCCTATGGGATAGCCAGCGAGAGTTGCAATAGTAGAACAGAGAAGTGTGCTGAGCCCCCATATCAATCAATACACATATTTGAAAAAATCTGGTCTTAACTGGTCGTGTTTTGATGAAGTTCACCAATGTGATCTGTTTCTAAAATCTCATTTAGAACAGCATTTACATGCTTGGATGCGAGTGCTTCTCTGTGAATAATGCAGTGCGTCCACACAGCAACAGGCGCTTTGTTCCTTATGAGAGCTTGTAGTCCGCCATAATGACCTGACATTGATCGACCACCATCGGTACACACATCGGCTTTCTTACCCTTTGTAATAGATTGGCAGAATAACAGATCCTCGGCAAATTTATTGTCTGCACCTATGAGCCGCACATAACAAATCGAATGGGCATCATTGTTGATGTCAGTTGCTTAATCCAGTTGAATAGTGAAATGCTTGTTTTTAATTTTTCTATCAACTGCTCGTTTATATCATCAACCATGTCATGCATTCTAAGACTGATCATATTATTTGACAAAGCTATGATTAAGAGTTGCTTAGCAGCAGACTCGCCAATCATAGCCGATACCATATCCACAGCATTTGTAAAATCAGTTCTTCTGCAATAGTATGTTTTTTGCATTGCACAATGTGGTATGCAACTTTGTACAGTGGAAGAACAGCTTGTTTAGAAAGAGTAACTTTCTGTTCATTTTTTTTAACTACCGGGGAAAATAATTAAGGGGTTTACTTAGCAAGCCACTGTGAAATGAACTATTTACAAATGACATTTCAATTTGCTGGGCAGCATACTATCAGCAGCCAACACTTTCAGGCAAACGACACATAGAGGATGCTCTTGATTATCCACACTCGTGAAACTGTAATCCAGGTAACTCTAATAATATTTCCTACATTTCCTTTTCAGTTCATCTGTAGAGGCAGGCACCATTTCTCATGCGCTCCTACTACCGCCACTCACACCCAGCCTAGAGCAAGGCAATCGATTGACCTGAGCACTATCTAGCGGAAATTTATAATACCATGACTGCTGTAGTAATTTCATACTCCGCTAGAGGTAGTGCATGATTCATAAACGCTGCACGTTTAGTTAAATGTCTCGGTCAGGTCCCCTATGTGAATAGTAGGTTTTATTTGTAATTAAAAAACTAAAAACATCCTTTATTCTCAACGAGGTATGCAGCATCCCTAGCCGATACTGGCGCCCCCCAGTTTGGGAACCTCTGATGTAGAGTCTGTTCACCATTTCTTTTTACCTGAATGACAGTTGAAAAATCATGTTTAGGTTTTGGGTTGCCAACACTTGAAAAAAATTATTCTTTTGTTATTAATGAAGTTTTTTTTTATTATGTGTTATATTTTATATTTAAAATAACATAAATTAATGTTTTCTCACATTATTCCATTACTTTTAATAATTTCTTTTTATCCTATCCGAAACAATATTTTAAACACAATTAAAAGTACTTATTCTTTTTTGGAATGTTATATATGATGTGTTATATAGTGCATATATTAATATTTTTTAATAAAGGCATTATATTTACTTGGAAAAGAAAAAATACTTATCCTTTTTTATATATAATAAAATATTTAATTATTTAACCGTATTTCGAAATATTTAACCAAATAAAATATTTTTATTAACTATGTGGGTGGACTGTTGTAAATAACTTGTTTGCGTCATGATCAATCACATGGTTTAAGTTTGTTGGTCGCCATTTTGAAGCTATATTTGTTAGAGCTTTTGTGAAAGTGCTGTGAATTTTTTTTAAAGTGGAATAAAATGATAAATAAGCTTTGTGCCCGACATCAAATAAATATAAATAATATTGGCCTAAATTACTGTGGTTAACTATCACATTCATACATTCCCATCCATTTTCATTACAGTTATCCAAAGTGACAGACGTTGGCTGTTGGCGTAGGGCTACATTAGAGACTATTTCTAGTAATTTTTTGAGTTGTCATCCAAGTAAACTCGGGTGGTGAATGTACTTTAAACTTGATTGAGTGAAATTGCCTTTTGATAGCCTAATCTTGTTTACATATTCTATTTCAACTTAACTAGTTTCTAAAAACTTTTATGCACAGGACATTTCATGCTTTACCACTTGATATATATATATTTTCAGGGGACTTTGAAGCGACGAGAACACTTAAAAGAGAGTAAATTTTTTGACTGCTGCTGTCCCCGGTGCAAGGATCCCACAGAATTGGCCACTTATGCTGGCGCACTAAAATGCCCTAAGTGTGATGCAGGCTACGTAATTTCATCAGAGCCACTCGAACGAGCTGCCTCATGGCGGTGCAGTCAGTGCTCAAACTACACAGTCACTGCACATTCTGTCCTGTTGCTACTTGAAAAGTGAGATATTGTTTACATTATACATATAGAGACAGTTATAAATACAAACGGTTTATTAGTAATTTAATCACGGGATAGGAGTGGTGCAAAATTAATGTTGAAATAATAGTTATATTACTCATAATCCGCATACAATGCCATTGCCTCTACCTGAAACAACCAGCCTTTGTTTGCGGGTGTTTTGTTATTCAAACCACTTTAGTTTCATACACAATAAGACAGGATGGGCATGCACTATACGGGACTTATACTGTTCTGTGACCATTAAATAATTTAATTACAGTGTGAAAGTTGGCTTACCCTGAAAGGAGGAATTCTTACCATGGCATTATGACATTATGGTAATTTCTTATAAACTACATAATAGAAGCAAGAAAGTTAAGTTTGTTACCTTTTATGGTAAACAGAAGGTGCATGTTGGTCCTTTTGGCATTATATTTGATGTGTGGTCTAGTAGTGATAAGGATATTGTTGAAATAATAGATTCAAACACCTTTTTAGCCACATGTGTGGTTTTCAAAAGAAATAAACACTGGCATGCAATTTTTTTAGTGTTAGATTCCATTTTGCTTTATTTTTGAAAATTATCATGTCTACAAATCCTTAAAATATATTAAGTGAAATGAACAAATCTTATTCACCATTGTTCATGAATTGATACTGGTGTAGACATATCATGACATGGTTGCCAATGTTCCACATAAGATAGCAGTCAGTCTACAGTTTCAACACTACCATTTTAAATATAACAATTTAATATATTTTTGAAACATATTTTAAAGTTTAGTAAGGAGATAATATATTATTTATGAATCAATAAATATGTTATGAAAATATTTAAAAATGATTAAAGATGTCAAAGAGAGATGTATTAAATACTAAAAGAGCTTGGAAAATATACATAAAACGTTATTAAATTGTATATAATAAAAAACAATTATCAAAAACCTTTATCATAAGGCAAACCTTTGTAAAAATACAACAAAACAGATGAAAATTATGACATATTACATACATTTAGAATTAATCAGGATCATGAACACCAGTGAACTAGATTGTTATTATTATTAAATATTAATCTTTTAATTTCTTACTAATTAAATTTTTATCAATTTACAAAAACTTTTATAACACACAAGTTTCCCTTATTCTTTCTGCTTCAGTTAAGAACCTTTAGGCTATAATATAAGAATTAATATACATCATTCACAGTTCTTAGTATTATTACAATAATAAGTGAATAATAAACTGAATTGTGGCTGATATATATTTATATTATATTATATTATATTATATCATATTATATTATATTATAAGAACTTAATTGAAGCAGAAAGAATAAGTTGTATTATATAAATTTTTGTAAATTGGTAAAAAGTTAATTAATTAGAAATTGAAAAGATTAATAAAAATAAGAAAAGTTGGAGTTTACAGTTTGACAATAATTCTTTAGTAATTCACCTTGTGCTGAGAAGCTTTGTGAGCAGCCAACATTTGACAACATAATTCTAAATCATCCGCAGGTCTTCAATAAAGGAACACAAACAAAACATGATTAAACCACAATGAAAATGATAAGAGTGTACCAATGGAGTGATACATTATAAAAGGAGGTTAGTAGAAATAAGGTTGAGAATTAAGAAGAACTGCTAACAAAAAGGCATATTTACCAGAGATATGAGTGGAAGGTGTTGTTCATTATTATATGGTGTTGAATGAATGGTTTCAAGAAATAAATTACATGATGTGAAAAGGTGTGGCAGAACAGATGCTAAAATATGCTATCCATTTATAATGTAGACAAGGAGGGTGTGTGAGTGTAATCATAAGATGTGTAAAACTATGTAAGTCCCTAACAAAGACAAAAACCTTAAAACCAAAAGCACATAATTGTAAAACAATAAAATACATGTCAAAGTGGATAAAAACAACATAATAGTCCTTATTAATAGTGATGACTACATCTCTAAAACAATTGATTTTCTCAATAACAATATTACAGAATTTAAAAATGACCCCACCAAAAAATATTGAAAAACAATAAAAAAAAGCACTTAAAGATGCTCACCCTTATCTTTCCTCTGAAAGAATATTTCAAATTACTTATAAATCCAAAAGCTACTAATTTCACCCCTTTACCAAAAATTCATGAACTAAAAATCCCCATCAGACCATTGGTAACTATCAAAACACTTATGTTTACAAAACTGCCAAACATTTTATTAAAACTTTACAAAATGATTTTAAGCTTCCTTAAACACAAAGTAAAAAATTCATATGAGTTTACTAACAAACTAAATGCCACCTTGAGTTCTCAGTCCAAATTCATGTCACTTGATATTTCTAATATATACACCAACGTTCCAATAATGGAAAGCATTTTACATGCATCCTCCCGATTACAACAACCAAATTACCTTTGTACTTCAAAGAGTTTCCAACCAGAACTACTTTCAATTCAGCTAATAAAGTGTATTCACAAAATTATGACCTTGTCATGGGCTCTCCTATCTCATGACTTATTTATGAAGTTTTCATGCAAAACAATAATATCAAAATCATCAACCAATTCAAAGATCACATCAATATATAAATTTTACTGTCTTTATGTAGATTATATTTTCATAATATTCAAACAAATCCATTCCTCTTCGCAATTGGACCTTAATCCAATACTAAACAATACTCACCCTCAAATGAAATTCCCCATAGATTATAGAACATCAAATCAACAACAGTATCAACTACCTTGACCTCTCCATCATCAGGAAACACAATAACAAGATTAAATACAAAATCTATATAGAACCTACAATTCACGTTCAATGATTCAGACCTTAAAAGCCAACCCAAATGGCTTTAATTCAACTATCAAAACTGAAACTAATAGTATCACCAACATCTTCAAAAACTATAACAAACATAGCTAAAGTCTGTTCAGCTTAGGAATTGTTCTCTGAAAGGCCTTTTCCCCTACCAGAAATCTATTATATAGTAGGCTATTGGTAGGAAAAAAGACCTTTCAGAGAGTAATTCCTACCGTGAATGGAGTATATCTGTACTAATAACAATATCAAAAAACAAATCAGTAATGTCGATCTAAACAATATCAATTGATACAAAAAAAAGTGGTATCTATGAAGTACCTAACTTGTGAATGAATGTAAGTCCACACAGGTAGGCAAAATGGGGAGATAGCTTTCAGTTTTTCAGTTTGATACCACAAGCACTTGAATGATTTTCAATATAAAAGAAACAAATAAACCTCTGCCAACCATAAAAAAAAACCACTGTGGTCATCAACATACTCCTATTGAAACATGTATGAAGCTTTTACACAATTCACAAAAAGGCACTAGAATGAATACCTCTGAAAAAATCTTCATTCACACTGCACTCTTAAATAGTAAACACATTCTTAATGAACACACAACTTTTGAAAATCAAAGTCTTACTAGAATCTTAAAAAAAATCTTAAACATACTGTACCAAAATGATTTAAAAAAACAAGCCAGGTAATTAAGGCCTGCTCGGGCTGGCCAGTGTTGTGAAGAATAGACCCTTAATACCCCTTCTTCTTTTACTTTAACTTAATTTATTTACTAAATTTTTATTTATTTATGAAAACAAATATACAAAATGTTTTACACATCTTATGATTACACTCACACACCCTCCTTGTCTACATTATAAATGGATAGCATATTCTAGCAGCTGTTCTGCCACACCTTTTCACACCATGTAATTTATTTCTTGAAACCATTCATTCAACGCCATATAGTGAAGAACAACACTTTCTGCTCATAGCTCTGCCTCTTTATTAGCAGTTCTTAATTCTCAACCTTATTTTTATCAACCTCCTTTTATAATGTATCACTCCATTGGTACACTCTTATCATTTGTATTGTGGTTTAATCATGTTTTGTTTGTGTTCCTTTATTGAAGACCTGCGGATGATTTAGAATTATGTTGTCAAATGTTGGCTGCTCACAAAGCTTCTCAACACAAGGTGAACTACTAAAGAATTATTGTCAATCTGTAAACTCCAACTTTTTTACCTTTATTAATCTTTTCAATTTCTAATTGATTTACTTTTTACCAATTTACAAAAACTTATATAACACAAGTTTCACTTACTTCTTATGCTTCAATTAACTATTTAAATAAATATACAACATCATCCACAGTTCTAAGTATTATCAGAATATTAAAAAAATATATGTAATAATAATATCTATTCTCTTTGACACCTTTTATATTTTATTATATATTTTCATAACATATTAATCCATAAATGATTTAAAATATATCTTTTTAAATATTATTTACAATGAAAAGTGCAAGAAATCAGAGAACCCTTTCATTAGATTGTACTTTAGAAAATTACCCATGCATATATACATACAGAAAGGCTTATAAAATACTCATTTTATAGAAGTCCGGTGGTAACAATGCCAAAATGTTAGGAAAAACATTTACAATATTGACAAGTTCATATAAGACTTCAATAAAATATATAAAAATTTGCTTTATAAATAAAGGTTATTTGGAATAAAGCACTAGGCTAAATCATGGTTTAAATTAGGAGAGATAGCCAGCACACTTACCTTGGTGATACTGGAGTAGAAATTTTTTAGATAGAACACTTAAAAACACATTTTTAAGGACAAGCTTTCACTGTCACAGACAGCTTCATCAGGTCAAGAAAGTAGACTGAAGCTGCCTGTGACAATGAAAGCTTGTCCTTAAAAATGTGTTTGTGTGTCTTTTAGTGTTAAATCTAAACAATTTCTACTCCAATATCACCAAGGTAAATGTTTTGGCTATCCCTCTTTAGAAATAAAGTGATAGTTTAATAGGGGTTATTTTGTAAGAGTGGATTTATCAAAGCCTACATGGAGTATTTTCATATACTATATCAAACACAAAACTTTATCAATTATGTGCATCATCGAGATCATTATAAAACCCTTTTTGGTGTTATTTTTTAAAAAGCTAACCAAAACATTATGTGGCTGGGACTTTTATTTTATGAGTAGGTGTAGCATGTATATAATGACTTTCTCATATTCAGAATAGCGGATGAGGTCGAAGCGTTGGACGCTAACGGCATAGAAGCAATGGAAGGTTTCCTGCAGAAGTACCGAAACGTGCTCCATCCTAACCACTATCACTGCTTAGGCGTGAAGCACTCTCTCAGCCAGTTGTATGGAAAGATTCAGGGCTACATGATCAATGAACTGCCCGACAAGTTGCTGCACAGGAAGAGAGATGTCTGTCAGGAACTGCTCAAGGTCATCAACGTGCTTGAGCCAGGATATTCCAGGCTAAGAGGTATTGTTTCGAGATAATACCAAAAGTTAAAGTGATGACTAGCCAAGTTGTGTTGACACTTTTATCTTGCCATGTTTTCAATATCCACGCATGTCCAAAATTAATTCAATCACACAATATGTATCCCTAATCTAACACCAACCATATGATTGTCATTGTGAAATGAAACAAAATATTGTAACTTGAATATTGTATTTTCAGAGTAATTCTACATTGTTACCAAATTGGGGTCAAAGAGACAGCTTTACACTTGGAAGTTTATAGTCCAAATATAACATTCAAGGGATGTGTAAAGCTTAAAAAAAACTGATACAACACTTACGAAGCTCCATCATTTTTAATATTGACAGCTAAATACTAATTTTAAATTATTACCATTATAAGCTATTATTTACACTCTCATTTTTGTGAAAGCTTAAAGGCTTGTTTTGCAGTATCCTCTGCCTATTGTAAAAGGGGAACCTCATAGATGTAAGAGAAATGAAGAAATTTGGGATGATCTTGCTTCGTAGCATGTCACTAATGTGTACCAAAAATACTGATTCATGTATCTCATCTATAAAACACTCTTCCTTACACTGGAAATCAGAACAGGTTCCCATGTGCTCAGAGTTTGGTGCTGCTTTCAATGTCAGAAGTTTGGACATACCGTTGTAAGGAAACCTGTGGAGATTAATCATAGGAGACTCAAGGTACACCATGTTACTGTAGATTCATACGTTCACTTAATAACAAGAGCAGAATTGAAATGGGGGGATGTGATAAGTTCTAAGCCAACCACAAGAAATCAGCACGAATTGTGTAGGCCATACTACACTATTGAAGACAATCTTAGCTTTGACTGCTCTTCTTCATAAACATTTTAATGAAAGAACCAATCAAATTTCATAAACACTGACTCAATCAGTGCGCACGAGCTTACAAACTAAGATACAAGCCGACCGCAAAATATACTGCTGGGAAATTATATAAAATATCTTGTTTAGTAAAAAGTGTGTGTGTCGTTCTCGTTTTGTGTTGCTTTGTATCATTATACAACATAATAACTAGAAAACATCCATTGTGAGAATAATCTAGAAGATTTGTTTACACCCTTGAAAATTAAATATAATGATAACCAGCTGTTTTAAGTTTGTGTTTCAATGCATGTGATTTGTTGCACCACTCGAATAGAGTATGCTCTCAATTTTAGGTGAACGTGTGAGCTCCAAAAATATGTGTTAATTGCGAGGGTCTACACTCATCTTTATCTTTATCCTGTCAGAAATGGAGAGTGGGAATAAACTTTCCTGGAGATCCTGTCATAAAAAAACAACTTATTGTGTGCCCAAGCTCACAAGGAATATGTATATCTTAACATGGCAGTATTTTGTATATCTTAAAATTAGATTATAAGCCAGAATATGAATGGCTCTAATTGCTATTATGCAATGAGTGTTTCAAAACTAGCCTCCCAACCATTATCACTAATCTCTTATTAACACACCCATAATGATACCACCTCACATTGAAATTGCTTAAAGTGATAACACCATTTGTTTTCAAGAGGAACAAATCTCCCGCCTCGTTGATGAGTCCTTCTAGGGACCCAACCTTGAGTCCACCACAAGCCTTCTCCAAATAACTCCTCAAGGCCCTTCTCTAAATAATTCTCGGGGAACTCTTAAGGGTCCTTTATTCAAGTCCTTCTCAGAGCTATACGTCACTTGTGGCTGATGTTAAGTCAACCCCACCTACTCCTGGTTTTTTAGGTGCTGGTTTAGGGGGCCAGACTAAGGAGGATATGGTAAAACATAAAGACTCTCTGTGGCTAAATAATGGTTCATTGGTCGTACAAGGACTTTTAAAAGCGTCAACAAAACGACATTAAATACAGCCTCTAAGTCATTGCGTTGAAACAAGAGTTCCTCAGTACCTATCGGGGAAAAGAAGAAAATTCTTTTGCAACAGGAGGGCGATAACAAATTGCATGAAGGTCTTATTTTTAAACTATTTAGCATTCATTCATTTTTTAAATATTCTAAAATGGAATGTGATTTCTTTTTTAAACATTTAATGTAAATATTAGCATGAAACTAGTTTTTTTGTTTATGTTGAGGAAATTAAATGACTAATTTCCCGATGCTGCATGGGTACAGATTTTTACTATCCCTGTGGATAGCTCTAATGGGTAGTAAGGCATGGTGTACAAAATCATATATTTCCCAAAAAGCCTATCCTTTATCAGGCAAGCGTTTTATAAAATTGTTTTCACCACAAAGAAGGATGATATGAATATACTTTTATGTATGACCATTCCATAAATGTTAAATGTAATTTGACTTATATGCTGTAATATATTCAAATATCTTGTAGCGAAGCAGTGAACGTCATTAGGGAGTTAGAAGTCCACTTTTTCAATTTGAAAAGAACCAGAATTGAATGTTTTGAAATGGTTTCATATGGAAACAAAAAATGTAATTCACATGACACTGTGTGAACTGCAAGTTTTTTTCAGGAGATTGGGTATACTGCTGATTAAACAAGATTGAAAATGCAAATAGAATATTCAAGGTTTTGATTATTAAAAATAAAATAACACATACACTGATTAAGCTACAGTTAAACAAGTCACTAAATTAAATAAACAGTTAATTGATGAGAATAGAAATTACTAATTAAACATTTAAACATCACTCCCTTAAAATGTTTAGTCACTGTAGAATTTACAGTCAAAGCCTAGGTCACTCACATCACACCACCAATGATCCCCGCACATGACACTGCGCTAACCCGCATTACATGAACACAAGACTCGCTTATTCACTCCCAGACACGCTAGCCCCACTCCCAGACAAGCCCATACACTCATTTGACTAGCCTCAACTTGAACTGGGGGTCACTCACCGCCAATAGTGTGTGTGTGTGTGTGTGTGTGTGTATATATATATATATATATACACACACACATATATATATATATGGGTTGATGTCAGAGTCTGGAAACTTCCATTTCTAGAATAATGGGTTAGAATAAAATAAATCCAGTTTCTTCCAAACGGTCAATTTCCTTTCAATTCAGCTACCGTGTTTCTTCTAAACATCTTGACAGTGAGGCTGGATGGCTACCTGCTAAACAAGGATGGATACAGAGAGTGCATTGTGTACAAACAAATGAAAAGAACACAGGACCTACAGTCTGACACTAATTTCATTACAATATACGTATTGTAATTATCTATTTAATTTTATGCACTAAAATAATTTAGAAAATGTTTATCAGAGACAATTGTTTTAAATAATTTATTTTAAGCTGATAAATCAAGTGTACCTCAATTTGGTTTTGTCTCATATTGAGATTTATTTCTAACATTTTTATTATGTATTTATTATCTTCAACCTATTTTATTAGGCCTCTAGTTTTTTTCCATCTGCTATTTAGATGGAATAAATTGCATTTGTTTCTTTTCTAGGAAGATGTAAAGTACACACGCTCACTCGGGCACACACAGACACTCAGTGCCTTCTTATTATGAATAATAATAATAATAATAAAGTATGTAATATATATTTTTGGAAGAAGGTAAAGGAAAGGTGGACAGAAAACATATAAAAGGGACAAACACAATATGGCTTTTGCAATAAAAGGGAGAACACAGTTCACACTTTACATTGCTGCCACTGGACAAAAAGATAAAGGCTACCTCTTTAAGAAAATCGATTGTCACCGCCCAATCATCCGACCTAGGTTTCATTTTATCTATTCTCCCTGATGAGTCCTGATAGAATGAAACTTAGGTCGGGGGATTGGGTGGTGACAATCGATTTTCTTAAAGAGGCAGCCATTATCTCTTTGTCCATTGGCAGCAATGTAAAGTGTAAAATCTGCTTTCTTTTTCATTGTAAAAGCCATATTGTGTTCGTTTTCTTTTATATGTTTTCTATCCTCCTTTCCTGTACCTTCTTCCAAATACATATTAACTCAATAATATAATACTTATATTACCTTAATTTTCAACTATCATTACAACTTCAAATAAAATTTATTATCTACTTGCAGGTATAATTCTGTACGAACTCCATGCTCCATTGATGATTTTAATCACAAGAGGGTTCGACAGTCGTGCTTTCTCTAAAAAGGATCTTCGGAAACATCTTAAGGAGGTGGTTGACTGCTTGGAAGAAGCAAATGTTATTCTGAGCTTTGAACCACCCAACTCCTCAGAAGGAGAGATGGCAGCATCTGCCAAAGAAGCTCTTATTCGAATAAGAGATTGGCAAGATTTAGTTGGCAAAATTTAATGTGTTATGGTATTTATAACAATACTTAAAACTGATGATTATTAAAAAAAAATGTACAAAGATTATGGAATGTATTGAGATAGAAATTATATTATTTTTCTAATATTTTCATATTTTATTAAGGCGGTTGTGGTTAGTGTTCAAATTACTTTAATCGAACTGAATATTAATTTTAGAATATTTCCAAAGATTGGACATTACATCTTCAGAGTTTACCATTTATACACAAATGTATTGGCTATGTATTCTTAAGAGAATGATGATCAAGATCCTAACTAAATATATGGGTAGTCAAATATCATTATTTTCTCCCCAAACACTGAATAATAGCACATATAAACAGGTTTTGATATAATTCACAGGAGCTACTCATCTTGATAAATCTATACTTATAAAATAACATGTCCTGACTGACTGACTGATTCATCATCGCCGAGCGCAAACTATCAAGGCTACAAGCATGAAATTCGGACTGTATATTCATTTTGTTATGTAGGCACCCACTAAGAAAGGATTTTAGAAAATTCCACCCCAAAGGGGTCAAAATAGGGGATGATAATAGGTATGATAATATGTATGAAAGTCCGTCATTTTGAAAGTTACATAAACAAAATTTTGTATTTCGGTTATTGACGTAAAACAAATAAATACGTGTTTCAGGAATTTTGGAAATTTTATTTAATAAGGGATGAAAAAGGGGGTGAAAGTTTGTATCGGACTTGCATTATTTTTGATCTGAGGTCAAGTTATGGTCATCAACATAACGTAATATTTTTAATTAATCTGTAAATACATATGTATATTTTCGTATTTGTATATAATCAACTTCCACGCGAGCAAAGCCGCGGGCAACAGCTATCTAGTTCATTATTTTAACTCTCCAACAGAGTGAAATCTTGGGCAGGGATGGATCAGTAAATGTAAGTTTCTACTAAGAAGCAACCATTACCACTTTTTGACATCAGTGTAATGTGTTTTCCTAAATTATAATTTGTAATATATAAATACAACCTGTGAATGTGTGGAATGCCAGGCCTCCACCATGGTTCGGATTCCATATTAAACTGTAGGTCCTCCATTTCATCTCACTATCACCCTACATTACACATTAGCATAAGTGTGTGTAACCCGAACGGGTATTAAGATGTGGTGATAATGATAATGATGATGATAGAATTGTAGAAATATAAAGCACAAATAAAAGTAAAAACACTAATACATATTAACAGTCCAATATTTCGATGCACTTAGACTTAACATAAAGTTAGCTTCAGTGATGCCAACTGGTTTGTGAAAGATGAAAACTTCTCTGGTGGATTTGAAATTTTCTGGAGGTTCATCTATAGTTCTCTGGATGATAAGTAGTGATAAGTATTACAACAGGGTTGAAATCAAGTCTAGTTATTGAATATTTAGGTTGGGTGGTTTTCTAGACTTTGTGATCCAATGATATGCCAGTTCCCATCTTAACTGGGGCATATTGGCTTGTGTTCTGTTAAATGATTTGAACATTTGATCATGTAGCAGTCCTCAAAGTTGTGGTTATAAATGGAGGCATGTGCTGAAACTGGTTTTTCAGGGTTTTGTATTTTTGTGTCCATTCATAAGTATACAAAGAGTTTCAGTTTTGAGGACAATATATTATGTAGTACATTGTGGGCATTCTAGTTGGTAAATTAAGTTACTGGACTCACAGGTATGACTGCCTTTGATGGGATGGATGGAGTTGGTTATGTTGCTGAAGAAAGTGGCATGTTTTGCAAGGTTGAGAACCTGATGGTTGTTGAATGAAAGCTGTGTCATTCTCAGTTTTAAGTGTACCCGAAAATGTATGTGATGGAGGTTGCTTATACACAAGGATTGATGGTTTCAAAAGGATATTGTTGGTTTGGTTGGCTAATTCCAATATGTGAAAACCTGATGCTAATAATTTGTTGAACTTTTGCGGATCTGGGTAGTACTTAGCCACAAGAGGTATAGTGTCTGGTTTTTCAGGTTTGGGTGATTGGAATTTCAGCTAATCGAAAAGGGTTATTAATGAGAGGGTTAACACTAGCACCACCTGCCATAAAAAGAACAAAAGATGAACATCCAGAAAATTTCAAATCCACAAAGACGTTTTCATCTTTTACGACCAAGTTGGCATCACTAAAGCTAACTCTCTGTTCATTCTTACTACTCCTTCCTGAGGAAAATGCAACGAAAGCATCAAAATATTGTAGTGTGTGTAAATATATGTTAGTGTTATACTTTTATTTCTTTATTTTTCTGCAACTCTATCATATTTTATTCATACATATTTTGCTTAATGCACTTTATTTCATACATCTAAACTCTAAATGTGAAACCCATATGGTATTCTTATTATTTGTTATAATCACTCTTTCCTGTACCTTATTTATAAGGGGTGTGCAAATAGAATTATTGATTGAATCGAATATCAATATCATAATTCGAATTGAATAGTAGACTTTTCTTAAATCTTTGATAAAATTTATTTAATTAATAAATTCCTAGTGAAAATGGGGTTTTATATTTAAGTAATGGCAGAATGCAAAAAATTACTTTAAAAAGTTGTCATTAGAGCTGGTATTAATAAAAAAAGACCAAATCTAAAAGAAAATTTAAGGAAATACAGAGAAACTTTTGATCCAGTTTTTTAGACAATGGATTTCACCTATATAGAATTTTTTTAATTCTGTGATAAGTTTTTGATAGAAATTTATATTAAAAAATTGCATGGAGAATGTTTAACTGGTCAGTGTAGAGATATTTCTTTGAATTAAAAACAAAATAAACAAATTGTTTTGATTGTTGATTTAAATCTATTAGAATTCTAAACGAATAACTAATAATTAGTGGACTGGCTTCACAAATTTAAAGAAACAAATACTTTTACAACAAATTATTATTAAAAAAGCACTGAAACTGTCAAAGTTCATTGAATTTTTTTATTATGAATATTGGTATGAATTAACACAATTTGCTGAAGTTCTCTAGACTCGACACCTCATAAATGTTCTCTAGGTTTGAAGCCCCTCAAATGTTCTCTAGACTTGACATCCCTTGTAATCTCTATTCTGTTTGTGTCACCTCCATGTCTGGCTATCTAACAACAGACTGCCGGGCTCACTCAAATGGTTGACCTTGCAATACTGCCCTCCCCCCTTAACACCATTATTTTCCTGCCCTGTGAAATATGGTAGAGTAGCTATTTCTATTCTTCTCTAAATGTTTAATTGCAGGCACTTTTATTTTTAGAATAAGCATGAGTCATGTGGCTCCCAACTGTTTGTCTCTCCAACAGGGTTATAATACCCCCTCCATCTTCTTCCAACACTTAGGCAGGTACCAACCTCTTGCTTTCTGCTAACAACAGTATTACCCTCCCCTCATTGAACAAAGGACAAGAGTATATTTAACTATGAATCTCCAGATTATCTGGCTACCTGCTTGTCTCTTGCAAACTGCTACCCGTAAACATAATGGTCTAGACAGGACTTTTAAGAGATTTATGACACTACTATTCAATCTTGCTATTCAAAGTTTCAAATCGAATATTCGGCCTTTAATTATTCAAAATTTTGAATATTTGTACACCCTTATTATTTATTACATCTCTCGGTGTGTGCAAAGCCAGTTTTTCCAGTTCAAAGTGAGTTTTTGAAAATATTCTCGAAGTTGAATCTAATTTTGAATAAAATAAAGTCCTATAACATTTCTAAAAACAAAATATTTTTAGATAATTGGTGTCTTAGCATTACTCTAGCTATAATTAGTTTAGTACAATGATTAACATAATACAATGCTATTAAATTTTGATACTCGATTTCTTATGGTAAAAATGTTTTTGAAAAACAAATTAGTTTATATAAGCAGCTTTGCCAAATTTTCTATTTACTGAGTGCCAAAATATGTCTATGCATTTTAATGCATCTGACATCATTGAAATCAATTAATAAACATACAATATTAATTTTGCTATTATTGGAAACTTGCTATTGTATTGTGAAAAGGTGATGAAAGATAATGTATTTAATACATCATTGAAAATGATCAAAGAATTCCTTCCTCTCTGCATGAAATCCAATCTTGTTCAATATAGTATATAAGTAACATCTGTTCTTTTAAACTTTTCTGCTGTTGAAGGAACAAATTGAGTTTTTTTAAGTGTGAATATTAAAAAATTATTTATATACTAATGCAAATAAGAATAACATAATATATAGCAAAGAAGCACAGATAAGCCTCATCTACAGTCCATATTTGTAGGTCTGTAATCCATTATAAATCGAATCCACAGTATCAGATTGCTTTGTCTACAGTTTCTCCTGATCTTTAAGTTCTTATTCCATGGATGCTGAATCACCTTTAACTTCTAAGGACTAGTTTATACAAACTACTAATCACAATTAAGTAAATACTATTTTATTGACTAGCCAATTTATTGGTGTTTGCTCCGCTCTATAAACAATATTCCTTTCAATAGTTTTATTGGCCAAAGTCTCTTGACTATCTCAATGGCTGGCATGGTCACATAATTAAGGATACGGACTGTGTGGACAGGAAAAGAATTTCTAAGGGCCACTCTGTAAATGGCAACAGTTATATTAGAATTGTGATTGTTAGTTGCTAGTATTTCTGTCCCATATCCAAGTATTGTATTAATTTATTTTATGAACACTAATGACGAAGTTTGTTGTTATTCTAACAATCTTCTATCAAACATACTAGAACATTTATATCAAAAAACTATCGTTATTTAATTCCACAAACCTCTTTAATAACACGGATAGGAGGAAATAGAGGTCTACAATAGACTTGATTATCACTATACAGCAGCTGATGGAAAGAACATACAAATTTGGGAAGGACTTGGGAATGGAGAAGTCATATGATATTGTGGACAGAAATAAAGTTTGGAAAGTGGTGGAGAAGGCTGAAGTGGAAAGAGGTTGTAATAAGAGTGAAGAGCATGTAAAAGAAAACACGAGTTGTGTTAAGCGAAAAGAGGGGTGGACAGTGGTTTCAAATAAAAGATAGAAAGAAGCAGGGGATTGCTCTCTCACCACTACTATTTGTAATGGTAATGAAAATGGTCATGAATAAAGTGGCAAGAAAACTTGAGGAGGAACAATTGAAAGCAATGCTGTTTGCTAAAGACTTGATGGTATGGTGGAGAAGAAAGAAGTAGTACAGGAAGAACTACAGAAATAGAATGAGGATGTGTGGAGTGAAATTTAGCATGATGAAGTGTGAAGTTATAAAGTTGGATGGAGTAGAGAGGACCTAATGAGAAGAGGGCAGCAGCGTGAGTTGTTCTATAGGTGTGTAAGAGACTTGCTATGGAGAAGAGAAGTGACTTTGTAGTTTAAGTAAGTGCTGTAAGAGGTGTATTTTGTACCCATTATCACATATGCAGCAGAAACATGGACATTGCATATAAAAGAGACTAGGAAAGTGGAGTTTGTGAGGAACATGTTAGCGGTCACAAGGAGAAATAGGATATGAAATGAAGTTATCTGGGAAATAGTGATAGTATAGGGATTACATAAGATAGTAGAGTAAGCAAGATAGATATGGTATTAGCAGGTAATGAGAATGGAAAAGAGAATGATGAAGATGAAGTTTGTGAGAAAAAGACTATAAGGGAATCCAAGAACGAGATAGAAGTATAAGATAATATAAAGTGTGAGAGGAGAAGAATGGAAGCAATTAAAAGAAGAAGAATGATAGCAGGATAGAGGGAGATTGAGGCATTTTACTTAACTGACTCAGCCACAGACCAAGTTGATGATGATGATAGTGATATCAAAAAAACAATATTGAATTTTTAATATACTTAACATGTGCAATTGTAACATTATCAATACTAGCTAATGCTACAAGGTTACTACCCACTTAAATAATTCAATATATATAGACATCCTGCAATAGCAAAGATTACAAAACTTACTATGTCTAACATATGTATGTTACTCACTCATTGTATCTCCTGACTCAGCAGAAGTTCCATGACCAACCTGCTCACACCGAAGTTCACAATGAATTGAAAACTGACAAGATATGAACAATTCATTAACAATGAAAGGGGAATCCAAGAATGCACTGATTGGGCCAGTTGGCAGACAAGTGGGCCAACTCACCAGGTGTCCTGGTCTACGTGACTTGAGAACGAGCCAAGTTTTAACTGCTACTCCAATTACATATTACATTACTGACTTCAAGTGGCTCACGTGCGTTCTACAGACCAAAGAGGGGTCAGCTACTTCTTTTAACATTATACACACAGGGGTGAGGAACCTGTCTATTGACCACGAGCCACTCCACTTGTAAGCCAGTTTTGCCGAAGACTTGTCGGCAGCCGAGCTAAGGGGAAAACTTACACACAACCTTGTCTCAAAGCTTAAACATGACAGGGACACGTCCCCAGTTGTAAGTGGATGCTACCTTCTTCTGTGACCTTTGGAGTTTCTCAAAGGCCAGCTCACATTTTTCCTCATATGGGCGATCACCATCATCATTTAAGAGGGGGTCAAAGTCCCAGTTGGCCAACAAGAGGTGGTTTAAATCCCTGTTGAGGAAGATTGAGGAAGGGGTGGCCTTGACTGACTCGTGGAACGTGGCATTAAATGCAATGTTTAAAAGGTCAATGTGCTGATCCCAGCGGGAGTGATCTTGGTGGTGGAAGATGGTGAGGGCAATATTCAAGTCACGGTTGAACCATTCTACATGTTTGTGATGTCCTTTTTGCTTAAATATTTTTAATATTCTTATAGTTTGTTTAGTCTTGAATAATTATTGTTAATGTTGAATATCATACACGTACATATACGAGGCACATCCAGAAAGTAAGAGTACTCGATTTTTCTATTTTTTTTTAAATGACTTAAAACAAAAATATAGGATTTTGTTGGTAAACATGTCAATTATTTCTCCATGTAGTCTCCTTCCCGTTCTATGCAGATTGTGAGCCGTGGCACAAGCTTTTTGATGCCCTCCTCAAAGAATTCTCCCGCCATCTCCTTCCAGTTCAAGACCTCTTGTTTCACCTCCTCGCCAAGTCAGGGGAGTATGCGGGGTGGTTCCAAATGTCCTAACCAAATGAGTCCAAAAGCGCCTTGGTGGCGTTGGCGTGTGCTGGCGGGCGTTGTCGTGCAACAAGTGCACTCCCTTCGTCAACATTTAACTCTGTTTTGAATTGCTTTCTTGCGCTTTTTTAGGGTCTCACAGTTTCGTGCTGCATTAATCTTCTACCCCTGAAGCAGAAATTCAATCAAAATGATCTCTTTTTGGTCCCAAAACATAGTGGTGATGATTTGTTTGTCCGAAATTGAGGTTTTGAATTTTTTGGCAGATGGGGAACTGGTGTGCCGCCACTGTGATGACTGTCTTTTTGTCTTAGGAGTGTAATGAGTCACTCAGGTTTCATCTCCAGTCACAATCAAGCTTAGAAAATCCTCACCTTCCAATTCAAATCGCTCAAGGAACTCGCAAGCGCTAGCAACCCGATTCACTTTGTGCTGCTCTGAAAGTTGTTTTGGGACCCATCTTGAGCACAATTCTAAGAATCCCAGTGTTTCTGTAATTGTTTCGTGCAAGAGAGATCTGGAGAGTTGTGGAAACATCGCAGAAATTTCATCCACTGTCAATAGGCGGTCTTCACGAACAGTTTTCTCGATTTTTTGCACCAACTCATCGGTCAAAATGGAAGGTCTTTCACACCTCCAATCATCATGAACATTCGTTCTGCCTTCATTAAACATATGACAGCACTTAAAACACGTTTGTTCGATTTATAACACCTTCGCCAAAAACAGGTTTTCTCCGTGAAAGAATGTCAGTCAGTGCTTTTCCTTCAGCGAGAAGGGACCTGATGATAACGCACACTTCGCAGGATTTCTTATTGACATAGTTCACACAAACAGACACTACAAGGCGAGTTTTCATACTAACGAGGTCAGCCTGCATACTAACGAGGTCAGCCTGTGCGCATTGTGTTCAGAAGAACCCCCACTACCACTCATTGTTGCCAACCTTGGAAAAAAAATTCTCACAGCACGAGAGGGTAACCAGTACTCTTACTTTCTGGACGTACCTTGTATATGTGTGTATACATGTGTATATATATATAATGCCCCCCACTCCCTTTTCACTCCTTTTGTAATATGGTATGCTAGAGAAGAAACTTACTCCCAGCCAAAAACTTGCATTTAAATGCCTTAATGTGGAGCATGCACCTGTGCGTCACTTTGACCAAGAGATACCATCAAGAGTACTCGCTCACCGGGAGGACTACCACTTAGTACGGAGTTGTGGGTACTTCTGTGGCCTTTGCCAGAACATTCGGTTAGACTTGATAGTGGCATTGGCAAACAAGGCTGATGTAAGGGACTGATGGACTTGGTAAAGGATAGGGTAAATATGTGTCTGTTATGTGTCTGAGAGACGCCTTCTGTTTCCTTCTGGCGCCTCCCATTTTCCCCCTTTCTAGCTGCAACCAGAAGCTGAACTGATGCGGAAGATCCCCAAGCTGACCATCACATAAGCGGCTCCAAAAATTGTGTTAGTCAGAGCTGTGGGTGTAAGACGTCGTCGACCCGTGGGACCTACATTGGAAAAGACATGTCTGGATAAGGACATGCGGAATGAGGGTCTGATGTGGTCACTGGGTGCGTCTGCATTCCTCGTAGAAGCCACCTGCTAAGTCCTGAGAGGAAGAGAGAGCCGTTACCACCTTCGAAGACAGCTATAAATGTCGGAGGATGGCGCCCCTCCGTTTGTTTGTCCAGAGCTGAAGACGTCTTCGTTTTCCCCCAAGGGGATACATTGTAACCTTGTTACAACATATAAACATTAAGAGATTGTCTCAGTCACCATCCTGGCCCCAATTGACCCGTATCAGCAACAAACTATAACTCCACAATACATCGCGGAACTGTATAACATTGGACTGAAGCAGCCCGAGGTACATTTCCCGACGCCAGAGACGAGCCGCGCCCACAGAAAAAAAAAAGTGATATGCACAAACTCAATTCATTTTGTCGGCCACGCTTGGCCAACTTGTAGAATTGTTCTTTTGCGTGCATCTGGAGACGTGAAGCATGTTAGAGTATGTTCTTGAAGCATGGTTTCCCCTTCCCTTCCTGTTGTTCCCGCGCTTCAAGAGCACGTGGCATACTTTTAGGGTATATAATTATGGTGTGTCTGTGTTATAGGCACATATTACTTACTGGCTACAATGTGAGCGACATTGCCAAAAGCTGATTTAAGCATTAGGTTATTCAAAATTCCCTTTTGGTTTTAAATGTTCTATTTATTCTATTCAAAATTATTATTCTGGACTAGTAATACATAAAATTTATTAATTATTGGTAATATATGGACTTAGTAAATTTTGGGCTCTTAAAGCGATGATAATGTTTAATATCTTTGAGCGATTATTTCAAACTGTGTTCACCTTTATTATGATCCCTATGGGAGACCTTTGGGATCCTGTGCCTTAGTTTGAAATATTTCTTATCCGCTTAACAGATGGGTCTTTTTTTATCCTTTGGGTACTGCCATTTGAGACGGACTTTTAAAACTGACGTCGTTTGCCAGCTCTTCTTATTGTAATATTTTAGCGAATTATATTAATCTTATTTATTTAGAGACTATTTATCTTGTTGAAAATGTTTAAAATTCATGAATTGTTAAGGAAGGGGCTGCGAGCCGGCGAGGTTATACCACAGTCTTGGCTCTAAATACTAATGTTATTTTTACAGGTCATTAGACAGTGTAGTTTTCAATATTATGACCTTTGTGAATAGATTCTGATATGTTTAATATTCTAATATTCTATCGGAAGGAACTTTGTCATATGAAACTATACTGATATTGTTTGATCGCTTTCCGGACCAATCATTTTATCTGAGGTTCTATTTGATAATAAATTTGTTACTATGGCAGGACTATTTGAGATTAATTTGAAGGTAAATTTAGTATACATTGTTTAATGTATTTTTGAGTTGTCATTTATGGGCAAGAGTATTGTTTTAAGTCTGAAATTACCTTTGACAACTTGTCTCTCAGAATATGATGCTGTTTGGGCTCTGGACTTTTTCTAAGACTCCTCTATTCAGTTCATTATATATATATTTTATTTATTTATTTCCAACGCCTAGTGCTATATGTTGTCTCACTCTCTCAATGAGTTGTATGTAATTCAATGTCTGAATAAAATAATGCTCGTTTCCATCCCCGAATGTTATTTCTGAATGAAATAAGGGGGTGGGAGGGTTCTGCTCAAACCCTATGGAGACGTGGTTCCGACTGATGTGGCCCTGATTCCAGAACTAGGTGTGATGTTTATGGCGATGAAGTCGGACCACGGGGTCATCATCGACAAGATGCACATAGACGGGGAAAAAAGAAAGGACACATGTGATTGACTCGTACCTGACTGAACCTCAAATCGCTCTCACGTATGATTAGGACCTTGATCAAGTCTTCTGGGCAGATTCAGGAATAGGGGTCATTGAAAGCACTGCATATGATGGCAAGGACAGACACAATTACGTCGCTGGCCAATATGCGCCCAACCACTTGGCTGTCTTGGGTAAGAATCTGTTATGGTCCAATTGGAACAAGGGACTCGGCAAATATGGTTGACTATTATATCAGACACTTCTACGAGAAGTCCTGTTCTGGACTTGGAAATAATCAGCTAGCATAGTAGACTATTATATCCGATGAGAGGTCCTTGTCTAGACTTGGACGTAATCACCCCAGGATAGCAATATATAAACTATATATTTTAATGATTATTCAAAATTTAAACGACCTCCAATGGGTTTTGAGTATCTGAAAACTTAGATTAATTATGTGATTATAATCGTTCTGTGTAGGAGTCTGTAATTTCTTACTATAAGATTTAATTTTGAAAGTAAATTTATTTATGAAACACTTAAATGTTTCCTTTTGCCGCTTGGGCGCTAGTCTCTTTGTAATTTGTGTAATTTTAATTGGTAGCCACCTTTTTAATTCTTTTTCTAGCTTGGAATATTTAGTTTAAATATAAATTGTTGTTGCACTTGCTGTTACTAATAAGTGTTTGAACTTTAAAATTTGATGTTTCCTGTATAGGTAATATTTTCATGGTATCGACTCAACTTGTCCAATGAAATCCCTGACCTTTTCCGTGATTTCCCCTGATCATTTTCCTAAAATTCCTGACTAAAAAAGTATGTCACATCCTTCTAACTC
>CABFVZ010001692.1:56201-93207 GCA_902151445.1 Timema monikensis | reverse complement strand
CCCCAAACCCCTCATTTTTCTATTTATCTTTTTTATGAATAATAATAAGTTTTAAAATTTGAATAACTATTTTTAATTTGTATTAAAATTGTTTACTAGGAATTAAAAATATATTACACAGCTACAAACAAAAAAATGACATAATTTACTGATTTAATGATTATTGTATTTCATATTTTGAGTAAAATATCATTTTCCCGGATTTTTATTGTGATTTACCAAATTCCCAACTTATTCTCATTTTCCCCCAGATCACTTCAAATTCCAGGCTAATTCCCGGTTTCCCTGATTTTCCCGGATGGTAGACACCCTGTATTTTGTAGACGTATTTTCTTTGAAGAAAATATTAAAGTAATTAATTTTTGTTGGTTTATAAGTTTTAACTTTAACATTTACCGATTAGTTTGGTGAGAAATTACAAGTATTCTAATGAAATATTGCTTTGTTTTCTATTATAATGTTTAATATTAACATATCAAATTCTTGTCGATTACCCCAAATGTATTGATATTATATATGGAAGAAGGTATAGGAAAGGTGGATAGAAACATATAAAAGGGACGAACATAATATGTTTCTATCCACCTTTCCTATACCTTCTTCCATATATAATACAATTACCTCATAAAGCGAGAAGAGGTTTTCATTATTGAGTTATATCATTATAAATTCGCATCCAATGTCCTTTTCCTGTGTTTGTCCTTTATTGTTATACCGTTTTTACATGTTCCTATCTATGTGTCCTTTCATTCTTTACAATTTTCCTTTTTCTCCCCTTTTGTTTTTTGGTTTTCTCTTTTAGGAAGTTGTGTTGCGTGTTTCACACCCCTCCCTGCGAAGACAGTTTTTAAATATTCTTTGTTTTTCCCGCTATAAAATAGCAACAACCAACAAGATTGTCAATTTTTTCAAATCTAAATAAAAATCATTTGCCAAAGGTGAAGCCAGAATGTGTGATGTTTTATTTTTGTTATATACTTATTAAATAGTACATGTTGTGACTACCTCTACTATAGAAGACAGAAGAAAGGAAGAAGGTGTCACCCTTGTGCATTGAATTCTTCCCACATTTTTCCTCTTTCCCTAGGTGGGCTTTCTTCATCAAATTTACTCTTGTTAGTTTATCTTTCCTTTTTCTTTAGTTTTATCGATTTCCTTTATTATAAAATTATCTAGCCATTGGGCCACCTCATTTTTAAACATTACATGTAAAATTTAAATGTCGTTATTGAATGTTCATAATAACAGTATAACATTTTTATATGGGTTCCAGCATGTATTTTTTCAAGTGTAAGGGCTCTTTCATTCTAAAATTTTTGGAGCTCCTGACCTATGATAACCCTAAATCAGTAAAAAGAAGTGTCAAGTAAAGGTTTAAAACTATAGGCAAACACAATAAAAATGATTATTTATAAATGTTTATTAAAAATGTAGTAAATTTTATACTGAGAAAAAGAAAAATTATTTGTACAAAAGTTAAACATAATAGTAAAAAATTGAAATATTACAACCAAAAATAATAAAAAATTGTACTGTTTAGAATTTTAAAGTATCTCATTCAAAGTGACTTTTTTCTTTCAACACATACATTTTTAGAATAGTTAAACAATTATAATAAATTACTAGACTAGCAACATTGTTCTACAAACATACACACACACAAACACACTGATAGCATTCATAAGAATCTGCGACTGCGCTGAATGTTGGGTGATGTCTGGTACAGTCTGGGGTCACCATACACAGGATATCCCTCTGCAAACGGTGACCGTAGTGACATTAACCGACCGGGAGAACAGCTCGTGTTCATAAAGATGCTTTCCTGAGGAGCTGGGATAGAAATTAAACAATTATATATTTTAAAATTCAAATGCTTTATTAATTAAAAATAACTACAGTTTTTTAACATAAGCTAACATGGTGATGAGGGTCAATTCTGAGAAAATGCATCAACATTTGTTTGAAGAGAAGGGGACCAACAATGTGAGGAAACAACAATTCACAATGCAGTATGTAAGGGATTGAACCACGAACTCTCCCAAGTTATTCAAGGTCACTCAGAGTAAATTAAATAAAATACCTAATTAAATCAAGTCTGGGACCAAACATAAAAAAAATTCCCTTAAATGGATAAAACTATAGAAATTCATCTTGGTACAAGATGAATTAAAGGTTCAAAAATACTTTTTTTTAAATATATTATTAGGGAAGTACTGTGATACAAAAATTTTGTCCTAGCTTTTGGTGATTGGTAAATGGAGGATTTTCAGAGAGGCAAGGCTTCCCTCTCTATTCCCCTTAGGAACCAACCGTTGGCAAGAAAATGTTTAAGTTTTCACTGATTGTATTTTGGGAAATATTGGATTCATTGTAGGATGTATAAATATTCGAAAATTCAAATATTTATGAAAATATATTATTGAATTATTTGTATTCAAACTTTGAATATTAAATTCTGAAATTTCAAATAATTCACATATTTTCAAATACCTAAAAAGTAAAAGGAGATATTTGTTCATTTAATATCACCACACATTTTTCTATATTAAGCAATAATTATTTGAAGTAATGCATACTTATATCAGTTATTTTAAATATGCATATAACTTTATTTATTTGTTCACTAAAACCAAATAAAAATATCCTTTATCAAGAAATTATCACAAGATTTCAGATAGTCAGCCACCATGTTGAGTGTTTATTTTGTTAAGCACCATGGATTTACAGGGGACTCTACTAGACTAGAGTTTTGATATTTCAGTAAATTTCCAGTATATTTTATCTAAAAAATTCAGTATATATTAAAGGCCCCCAGAAACAAACAATCCCTATTTAAAAAGTGTTTAGTGAAATAAAGTTAGGATTATGTCTGTCATAGTTAAACATTTTTACTTAAAGAACATTCAATTGCATTCACACTGAAAAATTCCTTGCAATAAAAGTCTATAGTTTTTTAACACCTCGTCTTACTACCAGTTTGGGTTATACTCTTATGTACTATTATGCTAATGGCTTTAGGGATGAGGAAAGTTATATTTATATGAAGTGTACCCGCATTTGGGGGGGGGGAGTGGAAAAGAATTTAGCAAAAACCACCCTCAGTAAAAATGACCATTATTCAAACCTCGATTTTCCTGTCACCAGCGGTCTAGTCTACTACAAGAGTAGTATGTTAGACAATGTAGCCACCAAAGCGGGTTAAGTCTATAGATGTTTACAACAATGATTTTCTATATTATTTTGTGCAAAGTTCATGTTATAAAAATCTAAATATAGTTTTTTATATATATATATATAAAGGATGGGACTTCGAGACTCAATTTTTTTTAATACCAAGTCTGAATTATTTTTAGATCTGAAGTTATCTTATGGGTCCAATAGACGGACTGATCATAATTGCAGGAGAGAGACAACTGGCACCAATGACAATTTTGTAGGAGTGAAGAAACTTTTGTTAAAGTATATTGCAGATCTCAACTTGGAATTTTTGACAATCACCTCTGAATTTAAGACCCAGAAGTCTTTAATACCTTTCAAAGCTGCAGATGTTGCGAACACAATATCTATAGTAGGAATTGATTTCATGTTGGACTGTTTCTTCAAATCCACGAATAAACTTTTTTTTGAAGTCATTATCATCAACTGTTTTCAGCCTGTGGACAAGTCAGTTTAATAAAATGCCTCCATCTTCCTCTATCCTTACACCATTCTTCCTCCTTTAATTTATGCCATTCTTCTCATCTCACCTGGATACTTTCCGTTATATGCCCCTCCCATCTCTTTCTTGACCTCCCTTGTGGTCTTTTTCCTACAGACTTTATTTCCAACATTTTCTTTAGCATCCTCTCTTTTTCCATTCTCATTACATGCCCATACCATCTCAGTCTTGCTTCCTCTATTATCTCATGTACTTCTATACTCCTACTCTTCCCCGGATAAATTTATTCCTAATCTTGTTTATCCTTGTGACAGCTAACATGATCCTCACAAATTTCATTCCCATGGCCTCTACTTTCCTACTCTCTTACATTCATTAACCATGTTTCTGCTGCATATGTGACAATGGATACAAAGTATACGCCCTGTACAACACTTTCCTACACTTCAAGGGGACTTATCTTATCCATAGCAGGTCTCTTACATACCTATATAATAACTTTCCCTGCTGTCCTCTTATCATTAAATCCTCTCTACTTCCACCTTTTTCCTCAATCACACTTCCAAGATATTTTATGTTCCATACTTTTCTTAGCTCTACTCCATATAAACTTTTAGCTTTATCAGGACTTACTCTCCTCCTCGTCATTATCATCACTTCACACTTTGCCATGCTAAATTTCATTATACATTCATTCCATTCTTGTAGTTGTTCCTGTACTTCCGCTTCATACTTCTCCCATACCATCAAATCAAAAAACATTATGGCTCTCAATTTTCCTCCACAGAGTTTTCCTGCCACTTTGTTCAAGACCATTTCCATTACCATTACCAATAGTAATGGTGAAAGGGCACTCCCCTGCTTCACTCAATTTTTTTATTTGGAACCACTTTGTCCTCCCACTCTCCGTCTTAACACAACTCATGTTATCCTAATACATACTTTTCAATCTCATTACAACTCCTCTTGCCACTTTGTCCTCCTCCGTCACTTTCCAAACTTTATTACTATCTACATTATAATATTCCTTAGCTACATCCATAAACACCATTAGCAAGTCTTTCCCATGTTCATAACTTCTTTCCAAGTTTAGAGTGTTATTTTCCTGATCCCCCCCTCCCACCCAAAACTAGACACCTCTAAAAGCTGTTTGAAAAGGTCTACAACACCAACAAAATTTTAAAATTGGATGCCCTTAGAAGCTATTTGGAATGGTCCCCGCCTGTATATAAATATATTTTTTAATTAGATGCCTTTAGAAACTAATGAAAAATCCCCCCAACACATGTTTGAAAATTGAATGTTTTTATAGTCCAATTGAAATGGTCTTCATTTGTTTTTGTTTTTTAAATATATGCATACAAAAACTATTTGGAGTAACCCCCTAAAGATATTTCTTTTAAAAATCGGATGCCTCTAGAAGTTATTAAGAGTGATCATTCCCCGGCAAGTTTTTGAAAAGCTAAGTTTGATACAAGGTCATCTTTAAGTTTAGCATTAAAAGCATCAACAATTATGAGGGGATTGGGGGGTGGAATCCCATAAGCCCCCCTCCCTATGCCCTTAAGCACTAAGGGACTTGAGTATCAGAACTCTGTGGGCAGTGCAATCTGTTAGTGTGGAATCGATCTCCCATGGATCACTATGCACCTTACCAATATGAAGTTTTTTGTTTTTTTTTTGTTCATTTTTTTTTTAATTACAGTTTTGAATTTCAGTGAAAATATATTTTACATTATGTTATTCAAAATTTTTCTCCCATATTTAAATATGTATACCAGTTAGTAATACAAAGCTGTTTCAAGATTTTACTAACAATTCGAATTCCAAATTTTTTTATGACTCAGAATTTTCAATATTCAATTTGAAAATATTCGTAATCAAAAAATCACCAGTCCCAAATTTGTCTCTGTAGATACCTCAGGGGTTTTATAACTCATAAAAAAGTATCCTAACACTAATAGGCCCTTAAAACACTGGAGGCGAAAACCACTTCTTCATTTTAAGAAAAAATAAAGTCAATAAACATATTTAAGACTTAGAATATACATTCTATTATAGTATTTTATTATTTCAATAATAGCTTTAACGTTTTTAATTCAATTCTAAAAAAATATTAAATTCAATATGTTATGTTCAGTATATGTATACTACATTTATTTTTTGTATCAAATTAATGAGTTTATAATTTAGCTCCAAGCAAAAATTATCTCTATGTTGCTTGAAACTGTTTCAATGTAAAACAATAAATATTGAAATTTTAAGATAGGCATTTTTGTGTCATCAATAAGGATTTTTAAGATGATGTGTCGCAATAGTAGTGTAAATGACCAAATAGAACATTGCACTGTGAAAATAAGTCAATAGCAGCTTTAAAATTTTATAATAAAATCAAGCAGCAATTTAAAATAATACAAAATGTAAAATATCCCTTATTTGGTTTCATTTTTTGTGTCATTTGGGGTTTGTAAAGGTTTTTAATTTTATTTAGAATTATTGAAAATGAGAAAGAAATTAAACTTGCCGAAAATGAGGCAAGTTGATAATGATCTGACTTAATTTTTAAAGCTTTGAACCCTTTAGCACACCTAAACATATTTTTAGCTCTTAATATATTTAAATTGTTGAACATTACACATTCAAGTAGGTAGTTGAATTGAATACACAGTTGGACTACGCCTTAAGGCGGTTTCCAATTATAGACAGGCTTCACTATGTTTGGCACCTATCTCGCTCTCATGTCGATTTTCAAGATGTCATCTGCACTAATGTGTAAGAGAGAGAAACTTTCAGGTATTTCTCTCTCTCACTTGCACACATTTAATAGTGGTTTGATAATTTTGAATGAATATAAAATATATGAATATATTTTTAGTTAAATGAAATAAATGTGTTAGTAAAAGGTTTGAACATCATTAGTAATTTTTTTAACTTGTGAATTGTGTCTCTATATAAGTTGATGTAGGATGATATAGTGAAACTTCCTTCAGACTAGTATTAAGGGCACTCATTGACAGCAGCTGAGTTACATAATGTCTTTGGCCACCATTTTATGTCAATAACTCAATCTGTTTACAGTATTTGTGCGCTCAGCTTTTTAAATTTGTGGGATTATTTTATATACAGTATCAGCTCTGAATAATATTTTTTTACTAATTACAATGACTTCTAAGAGTAGTAGAGATAAAAAAAATAGGCCCCACAAACCTCTTACTTTAAATACCAAGCTATATATTACTAAACTATGCGAACAAGATATGCCTTTGGCTGAGATAAGCTGTAAGCTAGGTTTGGCTCACACAACCGTTAGTACAATTGTGAACTCTAAGAAGTGCCGAAAGATATTAAAAGTGCTAAACCAGGCCTACTATATCACAATTATGACAGTATAAAAATGTTATTAGGATTTTATATGAATTTCAAGTTTAAAAAAAGGTAATGTCCCACTTTAAAGTGGGGCCTTGGAGCCTAAGCCGCCATATGAGCAGGAACTTACTGAATTAAATATTCCCAAAGGGACCTTTATACACCCTCTTAATTTGAAATGCATTTTTCACATTTTCAGGAAATCTAAGTACCTTGGAATAACTGACCTTTTTATTATGTATTTTTAATAATTAATTTCTTTGTAATTATCTTATAAGAACAGCTTAGTGTGGCCAACATTATAAGGACATTGCAAGGTACAGTACTCACATTGTATCGCAATGTCTGGTGAAACCTGCCTCAAGGGACGTATATAGCTTGAGTAAACTGGAACACATACAAATTACACATCAAGAACAAACTATAGTGGAATACTACACATGAACCTCTCTAACATGGAATTAAGTCTAGATAAGCTGCGTTGACATTTAATGTAAACCAGATTTTAAAAGTGCTCATATCTGTACCGGTTTGATATATTACCTTGGTATGCAGAACTAATAAAATAACAAATCTCAAAATGTCAGCAATTAGCTCTCACCATAGAGTGTGCCTGCCATGACCGCCAGCATGGTGAGGACAAGGAAGATGGTGTAGCGGTAGTAGTATAGCAGCTCCCCCCAGGTTACAAATCGGGACATCAGGCAGGTACCAGCAAACGTTTCACCTGCCAATCGAACCTTCACTGGCAGCTGATAACACCACATATATTATAACATTAACAAAACACACACATAGCTATAGCTTATTGATAATATATCTTTTTAGTAAACTTACAAGGACCTTGTATCTCAGTTTGTTGAGGAGAAAATGTTATTATATTACATCAAAAACAACACTTATGTAAAAAAAATTAGAATCACCTAAATTACTTTTAATATTAACAAATTCTACTCATAGCTAGTATTTCAAGAATCATGTGCCAATAATGTTGTAAGAGTTTACAAAATTAGGAATATCCAGAGAAAAGTCTTTTAAAAATCACGGATATCCAGAATATAATGTAAATTTATATGAAATAGAGTTAGACTTTATAAAATATTTAGGGGGATTTTAATAACACATTTTATTTTATATGTGAAAAAAACCCACTTAAGTGTCTCTGGTGGGATGAAAATACTGAACAACAGCAATGTGTACATATATATTATATATAAAAACTAAAAACTTCTACTAAGAACTACTTGCACTCACCTCAACTCGCTGAGAAGTGAGTTCGGATGTGATGATGAGGTTGAGTTTGGTGCTCAGCTCCCCAAGACTCCAGTAGTATTCTTTCAACAGGACCTGGAATACAATCGAGGTGGGACTCTCCTTGTCTAGAGAACCCACAGTCAGGAGACGTTCATTCTCTGGTTTCACCTGCACACACACATGCTCAAAGTAGTTCAGTGGCTTGTGAGGTAAATTTCTGAGAGTATACAAGTGTGGCAACCTTGAAAAATACTGACTATATATTTGAGGCTGGTTGAAATGCCTGTAAGGTTTACATTTATTATTTATGTGTTGTTGGGAAAGCGAGGAGAGAACACATGATTCATAGTTCACTTTAAGTGTGGTCCCAGTCGCTTGTCATTTACTCTACTTTTTGTGCACCACATCTTAATACCCATTCGGCTGTCTGCTTATTTACACCAATTATAAATTAGAATAGAGTTTAAAGGAATTGTACTTGCATTTGTGGTAGAGTGTGGGACATAATTAAGGAAAAAAACTTTGACCTACCTATAATAGGTAAAACAGACTAGATGAGCTAGACGTTAAGTCTACAAACTCATTGATGCAATCTTAATTTTTGTGGGCGTAAACAGGACTTAATACCGTTTCCAATTGTTAAAATATTATAAGTAGAGGTCAGCCCTCATACGGATCCAACTAACTGACACACACTATATTTAATGTGTTTAATCAGGAGCTTATCTCCCAGGTCTGCAGTATTAGGTTTTGTACCTTTAGTATATCAGTGCTCTATGTCTTTCACATTCTATATTTCATTGGGTTTTCTTTTGACCTGAGTTGTCACCCTTATACCTTGTTGTAGGGTGTATGCCCTTTTGTATTTTGTAGTAGCTTCTTAGTGTAGCAATGACCATTTCTGAGTTTATTTAATTGTTGATGAATAAATACATTTATACTTATTTCTGTCTGGACTCATTTAATTGCACCAGTCTGTTGCTTGGTAGTAAATGACACTAGCGCTACCAGGTAACAAACATTATATTCTTATTTCAAAAGTCTTCAGCCTTAAATGTTTCATTTTAATCTTGGGTGTTTATGATTTCTTTATTTTTATTTCTTCCTCTTCGATATATTCTATGTTATTTCTGCTCTGATGTACTATAATTTTGGCACATCTTTATCCATCATAGGACAAATTTTTTCATCCAGCTAATAAGTAGCAGTTAGGTAGATTACTCACCCTCTTCAGTGGGCCTACCTCACTTTCTAATTTACTCCTACAATTGAAATGGCAAACAGCATTTATTACTATTTTTTTCAGTGTAGCTAAAAATTGAATATATTCTAGATTTATTTCTTACTTTTATCGAGGAAATCAACTTTATAATCCAGTTGAAAAGCAAGCTTGATGATAATAAAAGCTGTAACCATACATTTTATATTACAAGGATGAGTGCTAAAAATACACTTTTCCGTTTAAAAATGTTATTTTTTAAAAAGTATGTAGTATGTAAAAGCGCCGATTTTACATGTAAACATAAAATTCCATAAAAATAAATTACACTGTGATTACAAGTGCTAATATATTCTAATAATATGTGGCAGGTGTTAACTCCCTGTGGATTTATGTTGCCGGGAAGCACTAATGCTCCAGGAAAGCTGCCCAGCTTCAGTTGATAGAGACGGAACCACCAGCAAATCAACGTCTTACTCTCAAGTCACGCTTCCAAGAAAAGGCAAATAATTTTCTCTGGGCACCACACCAGCAAAGAGCGCTAGTGGTCACTCAGTGCAATTTCACAATTTAACCCCTCTTCCTCCCTCAGATGTCCATATGCTAGTCTATCCTCGAGTTCGTCAGGTCCGTAACTATATAAGCACTATCCCTAACTTCACATAATATATTTTATTGTATCAATTCGACGGAGGAGGAACTTGGATGTAAACCTACATCGCCGAAGTATCTACGAGTCACTACGATGTGTCAGGCGTCAGTCTACCCGCCTCGTTGCAGAGGAAGCCTCTTCTGAGACTTTAAGTATCTAAAATTTAGAATCTGAGTTAGAGTCTAAACTCCTCTTTTGCTATGTCAATAAGACATAATTTTATGTGTCAGAATGTCTGACTTTATTGTCTCTGTCCATCAGACATAAGTCTTTGTGTCAGGATGTCTGATTTATTTTCCAAGCCCATAATGCATAATTTTGAATTGTCTGAATTTTTCTATGCCCATAATGCTTAGTTTTAAATGTTAATCTTAACATTCTTTTTTTATGTCCATAATACAAAGAGTTGTTCGTCTAAGTTATGACATGTTTTCCTATGCCTATATGGCGTAGTTTAGAATGAAGGGTTTAATGTTCTATTTATCATGGACCATACATCTTAAATTACTATGTCAGTGTGTCTAACTTCTTTGTCTAAGTCCTTAAGACATAGTTTTATATATAAGGGAATAATAATTACTCCCTAAATGATATGTCCATAATTAAATTCTCTTTATGGTGGAAATCAGGTTATCTATTGTTTTATTTTATGACCTAGTTAGGTCAGTGACAGATAGCAGTCACTATTGTCTCTTTGTAGTGTATCTATTTAGGGTGTGCAACCTGTGGGAGCACTACTAGTTGGTAGTCGTGGCCTGCGGGAATAGTGTTTTGTCTCCGGCCCCTGTAAGAGTCGTTTGTATCAAGTTATACTAATATTGTATATTGTTAGTACTTATTATTGTGTGTCCTAGTAATGAGTGGAAGTATAATAATTATAATATTGAACGTCCAGGCAGTACTTAATAGGAATTGACCGGCCATAGTATTTTAACCGTGTAGATGCCTGATTGCTCACCATGTACTATTTGTAAAATGCTGGTTCCTTTTCAAGGAAATTAACTTCAAGTTCTTGTAACTCTCTAGGGAGTTAACTCAAGCTAACTAGCTTATTTGTATACCCATCCTCATAGTAAAACTATAAAATTAGAATTAAATATCAGTTGTTTTCATTAAGTATAATTTCGCTATTATTCATAAGTAGACCTATCTGGTCTTAGTCTGGTATTAGTTAGAATGGATTATCTTCATGTATTGTGGCTTATCCATATATTATTATTTTTCATATTTTTGAGGGTTGATATGTTGAGGCAGACAGTCCTTCGTATGAGAATGAGCGTTGATTCTCATTTTAAGAGTTACTAAAATATTCTATAATATATACTTTCTTACTTATGTTAGTGCCTTATCACCAAGGTGTTTATTTCTATTCCAACATATCGTGAAGTTTATGATCATGCTAACTGAATAAAGCTATCTTTAATAACAATGGACTGTTTGATCAATACTGTACTTAAATATATATGTAATTCTATTTCTTTTGTTTACATTTGATTAAATTTATGTGTTAAACTTTTCTATATCTATTATGTCTCATCCTTCCCAAAATAACCTTATTTAACTATGTGTGTAATTGTAATCGTCACTTATTCTACTTGATAGCAGAAGTGAGGATTCATATATAATAATAAAATTAAAGTGATATATATTTTAAAAGTAGGTAAAACTTTCTTTAAGATGAGATCAAAAATCCAAAACAGTTTTTTTTAAATATATATTTTAGAGTTGACATATATCTTAATAGATATTCATGAATTTTTTTTCTGAGGTTAATATTAAAAATCACACACCCTTACGCATTTACAATACTAAATTTTCAATTTTGATAAAGAGATTTTTTGTTTGCAGCCTTTAAAAGTTTGCACATTAGGTCCAATCAGGAACATTTATAAGTGGACCGCTATCGGTGGCCATGTTTGATCCAAGCATAGTATGACATATAATGGTATTCATAAAAATTTAAGGTAATCATTTTGAGATATCGAGTTTGGAAAACGTAAAATCTTTTATGCTTATTTATATCAATTTTTTCTGAATTTATTAATGGTATGTTAATAAATAAACAATTTGAGTGGACTGTGTTTGAAGAACTGGCCAACTTCAACTTCAACCCAAAAAATAAGATACTCTTGGATGTGAGCCCTGAAATTAAATCAAAGCTGTATAAAAGATATGGACTAAGATGAACTAGTTAACAGGTACCTGAACTGAAGAGATGTGTTGAAAAATAAATACAGATACTGTAGTAGAAATTCTAAAATGGAATGTATTCATTTTTTTTTAGAAGATTACTAATTTAACTTGTATTGATACAAATAATATCACTTTCAGTATAAGATATCATCACTTTTAGAAAAAAAATAACACAAGTTTTCCTCCCTTTGTATGCCTCTAATTATAGAAGTAGTGAAGTAAATCTCTTTTAAATATCATGGTTTTCATATATTTGGACTCAAAATTTGTTAGTAAAATGAAAATTGAAATTTGTAAAATAGTGGTTTCAACCTATCTCTAAAGTTAATTATTTAGCCATTGGGCCACTTTATTGCTAAACATTAAAGTTAACTTTTAAAATATATTTTTACAACCATACAGCTAGTAGTGAGCCTATATATAAACCAAGATGAATATTTGTGATTTAAATAATGACAATAACAAAGGCAAGATCCAAGTTAATTTAAAGATGCTTAATTTACAGTCCATTTGAAAAAAAAACAAAAACTTAAGCTCACCTGTATCTGTGCAAGCACATCCACATGCCCAGAAATACGAACTGTGCCTACTACGTGTGTATCGCTAAGATACACCTCCTGAGCATGCAGAAAGAATGCTGGTAAGAACGGAATGGTGAATGATGGCGAGATTACATTGCTGTTGATGACATAGAGGCTGAAGTTTGTGTTCATCACGCTCTTCTCAAGAGAGATGTGGCCAGAAGGGACGATGCGGCAAAAATAGTTGCCTTAAACACAAGAGAGGGATTTCTGAAAAGATGTTAATGGTAGAAAAGTTGTGTTAAAGTAAAATCGATGGCCTCATACTCTCCTTCCCAATGATTTAAGTTTGATTCAACAGAAATATATGAGAATAATTTATTTGACTCTCATGCCCCAGCATAATAGAGCCAGCAGTATGTATTGTATATGTAGCCATTATTTTCTTTTTAGTGGCTGCTTTGTATTTTAAATATCTCTACAAGGAAAACCTCTTTTCACTTTATGAGACAATTGTATTATAATTATTTGGAAGAAGGTATAGGAAAGGTGGATAGAAAGATATAAAAGGAAATAACACAATATGGCTTATACAATGAAATGAAGAACACAGTTCACAATTTACATTGCTCCTTTTGTTTGTATGTGTGCACGCGCTCGTGAAGTGGTGACTAATTGTGCTCTGTCTACCAACAGTTATTTGTTAGGTTTAGCAAGAGAAAGAGATATTGAAAGATTTAGAGGAGAGAGATATATTCTAGTCTAAGCTATTTTAAGGTGTTGTAATGAGGAGAGAGGAAGTAGCTTGCCAAGGTCTTCAATTTATGAGCAACAGCCTGTCAGCAAGTAGAGATTACAGGGGTGTTAAATTAAATAACCTTTAGGGGATGTCTATTCTAGATAACATTTAAGGAGTTTCAAACAAAGAGGTTTTAAAGAGTTTCAAACATGGATAGGTACTATTTAAGAG
The DNA here is from genome assembly GCA_902151445.1 of Timema monikensis. NCBI lineage: Eukaryota > Metazoa > Arthropoda > Insecta > Phasmatodea > Timematidae > Timema > Timema monikensis. The sequence continues at coordinate 79,374 of CABFVZ010001692.1, read as the reverse complement.
TTAACAAACCTAAACGAAATTCAAGGGGCATTAACCTAGACAATATTTAGCGTGTATCAAACCTAGAGAACATTAACAATGTTTTTCCCACATTCTTAACTTTTTCCATCTCGTGAACAATAAAATTATTCCAGGCTCTGGGAATGAGGATATGATCTGTGTGCAAGGTACCAGCCCATTAGGATATTTAAACACCACTATACACCACATCTCCAACTTAGTACTGATGAGAGCCAGTGCATAGACGGCAGGGAGGGNGGGGTCGCATACAGGTCCAAAAATACCCCCCCCCCCCCCCTTAAAACTTATCCCTTCAATAACAATTTTAATAAACATTAAACCACAATTGATGTAAATAAATATTGTAAAACCTCTCCAGTACGTTGCTGATGCCAATCTAAAATAATTAGAGACTTGTGTGCTAGTATCACCACTTATGAGAGCTGCCCAAATGTTACAGGGTCAAGTTCAGAAGTGGAAGAAGACAGTGAAAAAAACTCGTGGATACCACCATTTGTGGATGTTCAGTGGTTGAATCATTAGCAAACTCAATAGGCCTACTCCGCTTGTACATAGCCCTTGCCCGAAACCTGATAATCGCAAGTATTCTGTCTCTGCAACTCCAAACCCTCTTGATATTGGACTATTGTTGGAGAAATCACGCACAAATACAGAAAAGTATAACTAACCATCAAAAGATAGGCTTCACAACATCCTACAATATTCTTATGTACTCTATTTCGAACCCACTCTCTGTTTTAGTGTAACTAGAACTGGTCCTCAGAACTAAATTCATTTTTAAGATGATTTTCATTTTTGTTAATCAGATCACCCAAACAACCGATTTCAAGGGAAAAAAGTAAAATGTAAGAAATATGTTTAAATCTGCTACAGGAAATAAAAAAAAGAAATTTTAAATTGATTCTTTTGTTAACTAAAACCTAGATGTTTGTATCTATTTGTAGAAATGTGATTTCATATCGCCCTCCCCCTGCCCTCCCTAATGAAAAAAATTCCTGGCTATGCCCCTGGATGAGAGTCTAGTCAGTACCAAAAATAAAACCAGCCTGATACAAATACCTTCTTAACAAATACCACCACAACAGTCATTTTTATTTAATCATCACTCTGGCGAGTAAACTATATGTCATGGCGGCCGATTTTGTATAGTGTGTAATATGTTCTTATTTCTGTTAAGAAAAAGCCTTAGTTTGTTTTATTTAGTTCAAGTTTATTTGTAATTCTAGTTTTGATTTTCAGTCTTGAAGAGTTTTAATGTTTTCATAAATATTTACAAGATCGTTTGTGAGGTGAAGTTTCAGAAGTGAGCATGGGCTATAACGGTCGAGTCCAAGTTTCTCATAGAGGTTCGAGGGTAGGGTACTAGGCACGTTTGATTTTCTACACCTAGCAATTTTTTTTAAGAAGATTTTATTCATCCTTATCTCTTTTGTCTGACAAAATAATGATTATGGATTAAATTGTGCTTTTTAAGTAGGCCTAACTAAGTAATGTTTGAATCTAAAATATTACGCTTTGTTTATGAAGTGAAAGATTCGACCATCAAACCAGTAAAACAATGAATCCTCGAATCTCGAATACTTGTCAGGATTCGATGGATTCGAAGATTCAAGTAGCCTATCTTTAATCAATACACTACAGATAAATTGTACAAAATATTGAAAATTTATAAAATTAAATTATATATATTTTATTTAGAGGTGAAATAAATCAATTGAATTTTTATCTTTTGTCTTCATCATTTCTTCTGAAAGAAAGGGCATTTATTTCTGTAACTTTTGATCCAAGTTTGGTGCATGTATTATTTCAGGTTATAAACATTAATTTTAGTAAAGTAATGTGTGTGTGTGTGTGTGTGTGTGTGTATGTATATATATATACACACACACACACACACACACACACATACTTGTACTTAGGAAAACTCTCTCCACCCAACTCCTTGTTGTATTTGGTGTACACTCTTCTTCTCTTTTATTTTGTGCTGCACACTGAACATAGTGATTCATCTCCCACAGCAATGCTTACTACCCAAATGGTTTTAATTATCTACAACCATGCAAAGAACTCCAATTTATTTCATATGATCCTTAAGTTAGATATTTTGTTGTGTTTCATGAAAAATAAATACTGTCAACAATTAGACACCATAAAACTGTTTATTTAGGCCTACCAGCCTAAGTATTGTATATCGATTGTTTGGAATCAATTCAGATAATCTGATTACTTAGTAAGTGCTATCAAGTTTTAAGAATCAAATAAAGACTTGCCAATTCATAATATGTTTTTAAATTGATTTTAACTAAGAGTTTATTATTATTATTTTCAAATACGTTATTAAAGTAATTGTAAAAATATTCAAACGTAGTCCTGTCTAATAAAATGGGAATGAAAAAATATTGCAAGGGTCGAAAATATGTTTGTGTTTTAAATAGAATGTATTCGCAGAAATCAATACATGGCAAGAATCAGATATATTTCTTGTTTTCTATGTGAAGATAAATAATTCAGACATAAAATAAAATAATATTAAAACATATTTAAGCATTATTGAGTTCACTATTTTCAATGTATGTTTAGTTATTAATCATGTTCTGTTAGTTTTTTTAAAAATCTGTTTGTATTTGTATTTTTGCTTTCTTATTAAAATAAATAATAATCCTTCAATGATGATTAAAATTGGTCAAAAGGTAACTTGGCCTAGTATGTTTGTTCATTTCACATGTTTTTTAGAAACTTAACTCATTCTACCAACACTTTTAAAAATAACTAAAAGATACTCAAATTTTGATTTGATTTTTAAACAATAATATGAGTCTAGAATGTTTAGTTTGTATTTTAACCAGTATTTTGCGAGGGGTTTTTGGGGTTGATTAAAAGTGAAAGCATGATTGAAATAACTCTTAATTTACAGTTTAGGCCTATATTGTGTAATAAATGTCTATTTGTAGATCATTAAAATTTCTAACAATTTGCTAGGATTCGGATTCAAAAATAAAATGTAGATTTGGATTCGAAAAATAGTGGATTCAACATATCTCTTGTGTTGATTAGTTTTTTTCTCTCTAACTACTTCATGTTAGAGTTGTTAGAGTAGTGTGGGTAGGTGTGTAGGCAGGTAGTTAAGTATGTTGTTTTTTTCATTAGTTTTTTTTATGGTAGATATTTAAAGTTTAGTGGGAAAATAGGTGAGAATTGCCCTCTGTTTTAGACCAGAATAGTGAAAATGGGCAGAGTGTAAAAGGGTTAAGGAACATTAAAATTTAAATCACATCACAATTAATTTTTTCAGTTACTACTATAACAAGTTTATTTAAATATGTATCTTATTATAAACTGCAGCTGAAATTATAATATTATTTTAAACAAGTCTATTTTTTTCAATATCTCAATCTTATTTTAACTTTTAATGCAATAAATAATAGTTTGTATTTGAATAATAAAGTTTTAATATTGTATGTAGAGCATTAAATAGGTAGTTATGGATATTTGAGATTCAATAAACTAACGGAAACAAAATTGTTTCTTTTCTTTCAAATTATGATTTGTGGTTCAGCCTTAAAAAGTGTTGTACAAGGAGTACTTTATACCCATTGTTACATATGCAGCAGAAACATGGACATTGAATGTAAGAGAAACTAGAAAAGTGGAGAACATGGGAATTAAGTTTGTGAGGAGCGTGTTAGATGTTATGAGGAAAAACAAGATTAGGAATTAAGTTATCCAGGGAAAGAGTAGGGGTACAAGGAGTACATGAGATAGTAAAGGAAGCAAGACTGAGATGGTATGGGCATGTAATGAGGATGGAACAAGAAAGGATGCCCAAGAAAATGTCGGAAATTAAATATGTAGGAAAAATACCGCAAGGGAGGCCAAGAAATAGATGGAAGGAGCAGATAGCAGAAAGTGTTCAAGTGAGAGAAGAATGGGAGAAATTAAAGGAGGAAGAGTGGTGGAGGGATAGAGGAAGATGGAGGGAAGAAATTAAAGGAGAAGGAATGGTGAAGATGGAGGGAAGAAATTAAAGGAGAAGGAATGGTGAAGATGGAGGGAAGGAATTATAAGAGGAAGAATGGTGGAAGATAGAGGAAGATGGAGGCATTTTACTAAACTGGCCTGGCCACAGCCTGGAAATAACTGTTGTTGTTGTTGATGATGATGATGATGATGATGATGATGGTGGTGATGGTTCAGCCCTAACATAATTATAGTACCAAACAGACCCCAGACTCTTTATTTAATACTTATCTATGAATTATAATAAATGCATTTTAACAAAAATTACATTTACAAAGAAAAAGTGGCACCAAATGCTTCTTTTAAATTAAACATTGAAAAGAGGATAGAAAGACAAGGCCTAACCACATACCAGAAAACTGCCCGCCTCAAAGTTCACAATTAAAAACATAATAAAACACATTATTATGGGAAATTTTCAAGGTACATTATTCCCCTTCTTCAGCAGAAGAGAGTAAAACACCAAATGGATTATGGCAGCATGGCTAGAGAGAGGAGCATGTTCACTTAGATTCTGTTGTTGCCTGTTTCTTGATTATTATTTTCTGTGGAGCAGTCATAGTGGCTACAGTTTTCTGGTAATTGTATAGACATTGCTTTACTATCCTCTTTTCAAATGTTTAATTTAAACATTACATTTAGTTATTATTTCTTTATAATATTTTCCAAGGTTTAAATTTTTTAAATAGTGCATTTGACCCAATTCAAATTATATTTTTATTGAACTCTATTTCAGCTCACTCAAGCTTGACTTGAATGAAAACACTTACACTCACAAACCCTTAAAATAGACTGTACCTGTGGTCACATTAAAGCCTTGATGTACAGCAAAAATATCCAACACATCCAAATTTGCCACAGGGCTGTCAAAGCGAAGATCACAGATGAAGGGATAGGTTTCCATGTGGATGTCCTGGTAACAGGAACCAATCTGACCAATGTGATTGGAAGACTTGTCATTGGGGCTTTGAGTACTAGTGAATACAAATGGAACATCGTAGAACAAGTCGGGCCGTGCATTGGTCAGTGTCCTCACATTCAATACAGACAGGAAGACGATCTATGAAGGAATAAACACAAATAAAAATCTTTTTTTATCATTCATCAAAAATACATATTTAACAAACATGTTTCACTTTACTATTCACCAACTACCCAAGAGCTAGCTAAGAGAATACTTGTAAACCCATTAAAAATACTAGCTTTCGCTGGCCACAGCATTGGGGTATTTTGAGTATTTTACATTTTGGGTTCAATTACAAGCCTTTAATACAAATATTTTGGATTTGAGCTCTACAGCTTTTAGGCTCGGGCAATTAAAGCTTAAATATATGTTAAGACTTAAATATTGTCATTTACACATTGAAAAGATGTGTGTTAAAATTATTTAAGTTATAAAATTGAGTATTAAAGATAAATTTCACTATAATTAAAACTCTATACAAGTTGTTTTTACTCTAGACATCTGTTTTTTCTTTTATAATACACTTTGTATATTAAAATATTTACCTTGACTCAATATTTGTTCATTGTACGAGTCAAATTGGTCAAACTAACATTTACAACATATTAAACAATCAATAGTCGGACTAGTTTAAACAAGAATAAGAAATAAATCCCACTAAAACAACAAGTAGAAACTATCGTAAACATGTATATTCAAAGGGTTTATGATTTTTTTACAGTATATAAAAAAGTCACAATAACCAAATTTCCTTTAAAAAACTTTTTAAATTTTAGCTAAGTTTTATCTGATTGAATTGCCCTGTTAGTCCTTTAGGTGTTCCAATTTTGATGTAGATTTCTGGAAGCTTAGTTGGCTGACATGTTTCAGTACTCAGGTTATTGTACCATAATCGTGAAAGTGTAAAATCAAAAATCAAAACTCTAGTAAAGAACGTTGAATATTAGAATGGTTAGATTGAGTAAAATATGACATGTTATATTTTACTCAATCTAACTAAGCTTCCAGAAATCTACATCAAAACTGATAGAGGATGCAGTTGCTTTCATAGTCTTGAGTGTGAAAATGTACTCGACAAGCTTTTTCAAATTGTCAAGAGTTTCCAAGGCCCTTTTGGCTACATCAACATTTTACAGCCACCTCACAACACAGAACTTCATTGGGAATGTTGAGGAATCTGTCACAGCAATATAGGTCCCTCGGAGACTGGGACTGTCCTTGAATAAGCAGTTACATGCTCTGAAAAAGCTAACAAGGTCCAAGAGGTTTTTTAATGCCAGAAAATAATAGTTTGAAGAAGACATTAACTACATGCAAACCACAACTGCCAATGTCTAACATTTGTGGACCATGGGGATCTTCTGCTAACTCCCTCTTTAGCATCTGGAGCAGATTCATGTTTACGTTTGAACCGTCCATCGATAATTGGATACTTTTCTGAACATCAAGGCTGACGAGTCCCTCCTTTAGTGCACTGAGGAGGGTCAACCACCATTGTTTTGTGCAAAAACATAGACGCGTAGAAACAAAAATAGACTTGGTTTTTGGAATCATCCCAGTAACGAACAACAATGCCCATTTTTTGCGCAAACTCATTCAGGGTTTCAAAAAAGCCAACTACAAAAAAAACTCACATTTCTTAACTGCTGCCATCAGTTTATTTTTAAAATAAGGAGCAAGTCCATACACAATGCTGTAAGATATCTTATCCTTGCCTAGTCTCATATCGGTGGCTGTTGAACTATCGCAAAACATTCGTTTGAAGAGTCTGACACTGCTTTAAGCATGTCTCAGAGATTTGTGAAGTACCGTAGTTTGAATACAGCAAAGAGTTTCACATTCAGTTAGATTAGCATTTACTTTCCACCACTTGTCTTGTTCAGAGGTCTCAACAGTAGGGCTACTGGAATGTGTGCTCTGAAGGGACGACATTTGAGATGTAGAAGGGAATGGAATGTCTGCTGGAACCAAAGCCGAAGAGCAAGATGGAATCAGTAAGTCTACTGATGCTGAAATCGAAGAATGTGATGAACCAGCTGAGAAACTACTGGCACATGTGCTGGTGGTTGGTGGATGAGAGAAAAAAGTGCTCAGAGGCACATATTTTTTTATATTAGCTTCATTTGTCTTATGCTTTTGTGATTTGGAATGGCTTGTTGCTGCAGCTCTACCTATAGACTCATATAACATATATTTTTTGTATAAAGTGCAAGTCGCATAGCCTTTCTTCGGTCCATTCTGTAACCATAAAAAATCCTTCTTCCAATTTTCTTGAAATTGTATTTTTGACATGATGGTTTTACAAATTTTTATCCGCAAAAAAAAAAATGCATAATCTAAATAGGCCTAATAAAATCTGTAACAATATTTATTCATGTGTAATCAGCCTTCCGTGCTACATAGTACACCATCATTACACCTTTTTTTTTAAATAGTTGTAAAAAAACTGAGATTATTTTCTATTCTTGAAATAGTTGAGAGAAAATGAATCGTTGATTTTGGTTTTTCCATGGAAATAGGCTTTTTAGTGACAATATTCTTCTCTTTGTTTAAATAATCCCAAAATGCAAAGTAGTGCCAAAACAAACCAATTCTGTTACGTCACAACAGGTTTTATTCCCGCTATTAAATCTATATTATCTATGGGCCTCACTTTTTTTATATATATCCTAAAAAACTTAAATTGGTAACACGCACATTAGGTATGTATTTAAAAATGATATATGGCTGTAGCTGTTCTTGAGTATCCCAATTGCAAAATTTTTTTTTTGAGCAGACGCCAACTTTAAAAGGAAATTAAGAATGTAGCGCCCAACAATAGGGTGTGTACCATCATCAATTTATAGATTACGCACAAGCCGCATTTCGTGACCGTGGCTAAAAAAAATGTGGTCGTAATTGTATGTACCTACATCTACACACATTTAAACAAAAAATTGGTGCGGGTGTGTTTTAAATGGCTTAAAATAGATTTTGCTAGTCTATAAGCCACCTAATAGAATTTTTTTCAATTTTATGTTGCGGTTTTTAGCGTTCTAGTTTTGAGTATACTAATTTGGTGCAATATGATTTTTTTTTCTAATCGTACAATAGTTTTTAAAAGAATATTTTAATAAAAAGAGAGTAAGGGGCAAGGAAAGATTCTAGGTTTAAATTAAAAACTCACATTTTAATTCATGATAATGGATGAATTTCAGAGTTTGTACTCTGAAAATGTTTTAGTGTCAATTTTTTTTTGTGCTTTCAAACATTAAGGAAAATATAGTTTATATATTTTTATGAAAGGGTATTTATTTTTACTTACTACTATCAAAATCATTTGAATGATTAATTCGATTATTTGAAATATTTCAACTATGGCCATCACTAGTTTAACTGTGGATTATTATGGGCCTACTTTTTCACACATAGAAATAGCATTCTCTTAAAAAACAGGCTTCACCTTTACATTTTTTAAAGTAAATAATATTATACTTAAAGGTTAAAACAAAATTATTACCTACAGTTTGTGTATATTTTCAAAAAATTTAATTTTCAATCTTCTGTCTTGTAAATAAACTATGATAACGTATTAACCACACAATAACAGTAAAATGAAGATATTCTGGTTGTTTTAAACAGTCCACATACTAAAGTAAGAATAATATGTAATAAAAGATATTTACACTATAAACAGATTTTTCAAATTGAAGTAGCAGACTAATATTTTGCAACCACGTGTTAAAGCTAACCAAAAGAAACAAAGGCAATGTGATCTTGACTGAAGACGATTGGCTACCTTCCCACCCTCCGCCTAGCTCCAAATAATAAATAGTCTCATCTAATGATAGCTGTCTGTCACACAGCCGTTGACTTAGTAACTAGAAACGCCACTTACTTAATGCAATAGTAGTTTGTCAAGTTTCGATAAGGACCAATTATGCTATTCATTTATTTTTCCCTCACTATGACAGTTGTCGGGCAGTCGAACATTTAACCAACGGCATGACATGTGTGTTTTTTAAAAGAAGTAACACCAGATTTGGTCAGGCCAACAAGTTAGATTGTCTGTAGTCCGCTCTTTCTCCCTTCCCCGATTCCTTCTACACTAACGCGCTTGACCTAGCTGCAAGATGGCTGTCACAATAGATAACTGGCATGGAGTATTTAAAATAAGTCAGCGCTCTCTGACATTTTTATTCTGATGGGGTTAATTTACTTCTGCTTAGATTTTAAGATTATTATATTTCATATTTTGAGTAAAACAACATTTTCCCAGATTTTTTTTGTAATTTTTCAAAATTCCCCGACATTCCTGTTCTATCCCAACCATTTCAAATTCCCGGATAATTCCCATTTGCCCGGATTTTCCCGGATGGTAGACACCCTGCTATCTCAGTACCTAGTTGAATTAAGTAGGCATTTTGTGAGGGAGCAGTGCAAGTAATAAGCCAGTAAGAGTGAAAATGGAAAAATAAAAAAAATAGAAGTGTGAGAGCGCAACATGAAAGATTACTGGGAGAAAAATTAACTTTACAAGAACTTGAATGGAATGTCGAAATAAATGCTCATAATATAGAGAATGCTTTGATCAGAATAAAAGATGCCGCTGTTGAGTGCATTAAAGATGTGTGTGGATCTGCGGTGGTAGGAAACTTAAAAATAGATACATGGCGGAATAAACAGGCGAAATAAGCTGTGAGGGAAAAGAAAGAAGCATAAAAATTATTAATTGCTGTGAAGGGTGAAACAAAGCATAAGAGGTAGTGGTACATTTATAAAGACAAGAAAATAAGAAACATGGAGTGCAAGGAAAGAACTATATCATTCAAAATGAATGTGGTGAGATGGTTTGGATTGAAAACAGTATAAGAGAGTGAAGGAGGGAGTATTTTGAGCAATTGTATAGCAAAAACATAGAGAAAGTAGCAGAAAATAGGGGAAGTGCTATGATGTGTGAAAGAATTAAAAAGGCTGAGGTGTTAAAAGCCATGAAAGTGTTAAGGAATGGAAAAGCTGCGGGCGTAGATGGGATCACAAATTAAATGCTTGAGAGTGGGGGCATGATACTATTTGTAAGATTGTGTGAATTGGTCAATGTGTGTGCTGGGAATTCAAATGTTCCTAATGACTGGAAGAATGCTATTAATGTTTCTTTGTACAAGGGCAGTAAGAGTGAATGTAAGAATTATAAGGCAATAAGTTTGTTGAGTACTCTAGGTAATGTTTTTGGGAGAGTTTTAATTGAAAGGGTGCATGAAAAAACTGTGAACAATATTTGGGGTATGAAATGTGGTTTCATTCCAGGTAGAGGTAACATGAACCAAATATTTGTGTTGCAACAAGTGAGTGAAAAATATATGGCAATGAGGAAGATAACTCATTGTGCATTCAATTGATCTGGAGAAATTGTACGATTGGGTGAATAGGAGTATGGAATGTTCTGAGTATGGTGTGGATGTATGGTTAGTAAATGCAATTATGGCAGTGTACGATGGAAGTAAAGCATGTGTTAGGGCAGATGGAGCTTTCACCGAATGGTTTGACATTGAACACGGTGTTATACAAGGTTGTGTTATGTCTCCATGGTTGTTTAATGTATTCTTGGATAAGTGTATGAGGAATGCTTGTGAGGACGTGGTTGGCATAAATATGGACAATGTGAATGTGAGAGTGCTTTTATATGCAAATGATGTCGTATTAATGGCTGGGAGTTAAAATGACTTGCAGAATGCATTAAATCATTTGAATGTGGAGAAAGACAAAATGGATTTTCATACAAATATCCCCAAAACTAAGGTGATAGTTTTTGATAAGGGCGGATTAGGAAATGATTGTCAGCTCAATATAAATGGAAAACTGTTAGAACAAGTGAATGATTTTGTGTATCTGTGCATAATGTTCTGTAAAAATGGAAGGATGGATGGTGAAATCTACAGATGGGTGACTGCATCTTGAATAGTAGTTGGTATATTAGTTTTTTGACGTCAACATTGTTTTATGGATGTAAAGCGTGGGTTTGTTGCAGTTGGAATGAGATATCCAAGAAATGTGTGTGGGAAAACTTGTATGGACAGCGTCAGTAATGAATGGGTGCTAAAGAAGTGTGGTTTTAAAGGGAATTGAATAAGTCAATGTTGAATAGGAATCTTGAAAGGATGGGTGTTGATCGATTGATGAAGTAAATGTATGATTGAAAAGTGTGTGGATAAAAAGGAAAGGGTAGGCCATGTAAGACGGGTCTAAATTTTGTAGATGAATGTGTGAAAAAGATAAACCATAAGAGGTTTAAGAATAACAGAGTATGTATAGTTTTGAATATGGATGTTGCTTTAGCAAAGGAAGAATGCAAGGATGGGGAAGAGTGGAGAAGGTTAGTGAGGATGAATTAAGTACGGAATTGTTTTTTTAGCTATGATTAATTGTGTGTGTGTATGTTTTTATGTTTTATGTATGCACATATGTACATACATATGCATGTATGCACACACACATGCATGCACACAAGTGTGTGTGTGTATGTGTTTATGTATGTCCATCCATGTATGTGTGAATTTAAGCTTGGCCCAGCTCAACTAGCAGGAGATTTATGAGAAGCTCACTTGGTTTGGTATGAAAATATTTGAGAATGCAGATCATTACTCAAGATCTAAAATTCTATTGTACTCACCGCATGGATAGGCATCACTTGTATTTCTACGCCACCAACTCTACTGCCCGCCAGAAGAAGGTACACTGTGGCAGTACCAGGCATGCGGGCCTTCCCATAGCCCAGCATTGGGTCGAGAGGAAGGATAGTTGGATTGTCACTCTCCCAGGTTCCATGCTGACCGTCAAGAGTGACCAGAGGAGATGAGAAGCATACTAACTCGTTCACAACCAAGTGATCCTATACAAAGCAGAGATTTCACAAACAATCAGAGGAGAAGCATGTTATGTCGCTCACAAAAAGGTGATGGTAGATAAAGAAGATATACAAATAATAAAAAATGTGAATTTGGTCACACAATTAAGTGTTATGTAATTATGATTATAATGGCAAACAATACTAATTTGGACAAAAAAGAACAAAGTTAACACTGCTACCTCTGACAAAGATGTTGACACCAATGCTGCTCATACTTTAACCTATTGCCAATAGATAAAGAGGAACAAAGTTAACACGGCTATCTTTGACAAAGATGTTGACACCAATGCTGCTCACACTTTAACCTAATGCCAATAGATAAAGAGGAACAAAGTTAACACTGCTATCTTTGACAAAGATGTTGACACCAATGCTGCTCACACTTTAACCTAATGCCAATAGATAAAGAGAAACAAAGTTAACACTGCTATCTTTGACAAAGATGTTGACACCGATGCTGCTCACACTTTAACCTAATGCCAATAGATAAAGAGAAACAAAGTTAACACTGCTATCGTTGACAAAGATGTTGACACCAATGCTGCTCATACTTTAACCTAATGCCAATAGATAAAGAGAAACAATGTTGACACTGTTACCCCACTGGCCAGAGAGGAAGGCAGAAAACACATTTCACTCCAGCCACTTATCAAAGGAATACAGTTCACACTTTATTCTGCTGCCACTGAACAGAGGAATGCAATTAACACTTTACACTGCTGCCAGTGAACAGAGGAATAAGATCCACACTGCCGCCAATGAACAGAGGACTACAGTTCACACTGCCACCACTGTATAGATGAGTACAGTTCAAACTCTATACAAATGCCTCTGGACAGAGAGGAATAAAGTTAACACTTTACACTGCTGCCACTGAACAGAGGAATACAGTTCTCACTTTATTCTAGTATCAATGAACAGAGGAATACAGTTCTCACTTTACTCTACTGCCAATAACAGAGGAATACAGTTCACACTTTATTCTAGTGTCAATGAACAGAGGAATACAGTTCTCACTTTACTCTACTGCCAATGAACAGAGGAATACAGTTCTCACTTTACTCTACTGCCAATGAACAGAGGAATACAGTTCACACTTTACTCTACTGCCAATGAACAGAGGAATACAGTTCACACTTTACTCTACTGCCAATGAACAAAAGAATACAGTTCACACTTTACTCTACTGCCAATGAACAGAGGAATACAGTTCACACTTTACTCTACTGCCAATGAACAGAAGAATACAGTTTACACTTTACTCTACTGCCACTGAACAGAGGAATACAGTTTACACTTTACTCTACTGCCAATGAACAGAAGAATACAGTTTACACTTTACTCTACTGCCAATGAACAGAGGAATACAGTTCACACTTTACTCTACTGCCAATGAACAAAGGAATATAGTTCACACTCTACTCTACTGCCAATGAACAGAGGAATATAGTTCACACTCTACTCTACTGCCAATGAACAGAGGAATACAGTTCACACTTTACTCTAATGCCAATGAACAGAAGAATACAGTTTACACTTTACTCTACTGCCAATGAACAGAAGAATACAGTTCAAACTATATACGACTACCACTGGGCAGAGAGGAATACAATCCACATTGCCATCAGTGTATTGTTCTTCTAAGCAGGCATACTTCAGTCATTTATATATAAACAATAATAAAAAATAAATAACATAAAATTTAATAATCAAATATAATATAAATACAACATTCTATCCCTCAACCATGAGTCAAGACACAACAACAACAACAACAATAATAATATTTAGCACCGCGTCTTACTACCCGTTCGGGTTATATGCTTTAAGTACTAATTATGCTAATGGATTAGGAATTGGAAAGTGAACCTGCATTTGCGTGGAGGGAGAGTGGAAAACCATATAGGAAAAACCACCCCCAGTTCACCCGACCGAGATTCGAACCTCGATCTCCCCGTCCTCAGCAGTCGAGCTTAACACACCAAGCGCGTTAGCCAACTACGCCACCGAGGCGGGTCCTTTGGTCATAGAAGAGGAAAATATTAATATGAATCAACCCAATTAATATATATATATATATATATATATATATATACTTATTATTGACTTAATTTGTTTTTACAGAAGAACATGACATATTTTGGGACTATATTGAATACAAAAAATTTAATCCCACAACTAAAATAATTTGATATAAGATCAAGGGAGATAAACGCATATGGTGGAACATTTATAAATAAAAACAATTTAACCAAATGAAAATTAAAACACATCTCCTTCCGTGACATCAAATCCAGACGTTTTATTGTTTGACTCAAAATTTCAGGGAAGTAGCGTTTTTTGAAAAACTAAATGATGCATCACATGAAAATACATACTTTTGACAATAATTTAGTATGGATTTTGTATAAAAATCAAACAAATAAAAATTGCTGAATGATGTCCAATGATATAGTATTTTGATCCATATATAAAATGCAAAAATACATTTATACCCATGGTCATACCTGCACAGGAAAGATGACTTCTCCTACAGGCAGCTTCATGTAGTCTCCCGTGTGGTGGGGGGTCATTTCATCCCACAGCTTGAGCAGCGTGGTCCCTCGGTGGAGCAGATCTACCAACACAGTAGTGTTGTCTGCTCCGCGCCTCACATGGCTCAAGTCAAACCTGTTGGTTCGTATTTTCAATTCGGATGTAGTAGCTGTGAAGGGGATGCCAGTGTTGTCATGATAAGTCACATACAGCTCCAGCTGCAGCCCTTTGGGCAGTTTTGTAACATCTTCATTGTCTGATATTCTTACCTTGGTACGTACATTTATCATGAGGTAGTGGATCTGCTTCACCTGACAAAAACATAAGATTTTTAGCTTATACAGCTAAACTTGTAGCGAGATGGTATTAGACCTAAGGATTTTTTTAAGCATGAGAATGAGGTAATTTCTAAATTAAATAATGGGCTACATAAAAATGACTCAAGGACACATGGCCAAGTTTTCAAATAAACTATAATAAAGCGGTGGCTTATAAACCCTAAGAAACAGACATATAAGGATACTAAGAAACTGGCATCTAAGAGATGCTAGGAGACAAGCATCTACAAGATCCTAAGAGACACACATATAAAATATCCTAAGAGACAGGCATCTACAATATCCTAAGAGATAGGCATAAGATCCTATGAGACAGGCTATAAGATCCTATGAGACAGGCTATAAGATCCTATGGGACAAGCATCTACAAGATCCTAAGATACAGGCTAAAAGATCCTATGAGACAAGCATATACAAGATTCTACAAGTCATGCATCTAAAAGATCCTACAAAACAAACATTTATAATATCATACAAAACAAGCATTTGCAAGATCTCAAGAAACAGTCACCTAGAAGATCCTAGGAGACAAGCACCTACAGGATCCTAAAAGAGAGGCTAAAAGATCCTACACCCGCCTCGGGTGGCATAGTTAGCTAACGCACTAGTTTCATATTGAGCTAGACTGCCCAGGACGGGAATATCAAGTTTCAAATCTTGGTCGGGTGAGCTGGGGGGAGAGCAGAAGGGTTTCCTAAATGGTTTTCCCCTCTTCCTCCACACAAATACAGATTCACTTCCTCTAAACTCAACCTTCCCAATTCCTAACCCATTAGCGTAATTAGTACTTAAATGTATAACACAAACGGGTAGTAAGACATGATGCTAAAGAAAAAACCTATAAGACAAGCATCTATAAGATCCTACGAGACAGCCTGCTATAAGATCCTACGAGACAGGCTGCTATAAGATCCTACAATACAAGCAGCTACAAGAATCTACAAGACAGGCAGCTAAAAATTCTACGAGACAGGCTGCTATAAGATCCTACAAGACAGGCAGATACAAGATCCTACTAGGCAGACAGCCACAAGATCCTCTAAGAGACAAGCATCTAAAAGATTATATAAGACAGGCGGCTAAAATATCCTATAAAACAGGCAGCTAAAATATCCTAAGAGACAGGCTTCTACAGGATCATACAAGAGAGACTGCTTCAAGATCCTAAGAGACAGACAGCTACAGGATTCTAAGAGAGAGGCAGTACAAGATTCGACAAGACAGGTGGCTACAAGATCGTATGAGACAGGCAGCTGAAAGATTCTGTGACACAAGTGGCTACAAGATCTTACAAGACAGGCTGCTACAAGATCGTATGAGAGAGGCAGCTACAAGATTCTACGAGACAAACAGCTACAAGATTCTACGGCCATCGGAGGATGAGAAAATGTTAATCTTTAAACATTGTACTGTCCAACCAATCATCTTTAAAAGAGGTTTTTCCTCTGAGTTTACTCATTTATTCTTAAACACAAAGGTCACAAGATAGACAAGTGGGATCTACAGAATACTCACACCAGACTAAACTTAGGGACAGTAGTTTTTCTTTTGGGTGGATAGAGGGGGGGAGGGGGGAGGAGCAAGAGGGGGAATGAGTGAGAGAAGGGGGAGGATGAAGTGAAGAACACAACAAATACTGTACTTTGAATGTCAAGGTCAGGCAGGTACACCAATTTTTGAAGTGGTGTTTAAACTTGCGCAGTTACTAGTAACTCATCACTCATAATGGTTACTGTGGGGGAAAAAAATTGGGAGGGAGGGGGGGGGGGAATGTTGGCTGCTAGTCAAAACAGTTATTTGTTTCTTTCTCTAGTATGTAAGGGGGGAGGGAGGGAGGGCTTAGTGTAGAGACTGAGAATAGAAACATCAGCAAGTGAGGCAAACATCCCCACTGCAAGGTCATTTACAAGGTAAAATAATTGTGTGGCAAACAAGATAGACAAGAGGGGGAGTAATTGAGGGGTGGTCAAAATAGAACTATCAGTAGTCCAAATAATATCAAGGGTCTTAAAATGATTAATACAACATTTCACTCAATGTAAAAAGGCTGAAATTTTTCCAATATCTGATTCAAAATTCCAGTATAGTACAGTATTTCCAGTATCAAAAATAAAATCAAGTATAATTCCAGTATTTACAGTATTGGTAGACACCTTGAAAGAATGTTAACATTTAGTTACTATTTGTATTTTCCTCTTATTCTATTATATTTATAATTTATTCCAAGATTTTGATTTAGATTCGAGGATTCTAAGTTAATTTGGAGATTCAGATTCGACCCAACTCTAAAATTAAATGTTGTGATAATAACTTGATTAATCAGATGAGTATAGAATATGTTAATAATGTTTGCAATATAGAATTTTGTAAACATTATTTAATGCCAAAAGTTATATAATTATTAGGGCACTGTGAGTACTCAGATTTCAAGCTTTGAGCCGAGCTTGTAATTAAAGCTCAGGATTGAGAATGAATATTTTTTAAGCTAATCATTTTCAAAATTCCTTTTGATGTATGTATAAAACCATTTTTAAAATGCAATGGTAGGTATACACTATTTAATTTAGATAAAAATCAACAGTTTCACTTATAATTCACCCAGTAATTTTAAAATATTGTTAAAATTAATTTCAAATTTTATATGAATACCCTAAGAGCTTTAATAATACTTTTGACAAGTAAACTAATTCAATATTTTCGCCCATTTTAATTAACCTCAATTGAAGTTGCAATGAAAGTAAAAGTAGCTAAATAGATCACTAAATATTTGAATAGTTTTTTTTTTTGCATGGTCCCTTTATAAAATTATTTCAATTAAAATAAATTTAACTTTGAGAATACATATTGATTGTTTTCGAATATAAGTTATTTAAAACTTGTTGAACTAAAAAAATAGCATTAGTTACTATTTGGTTATAGGTTGGATAACCTGTATAAAATCAGCATTGATCAGCATTGAAATAAATATTTTATCAAACTTATCATATTTAAATAAAATCAAATAACCATTTACTATGTCATACTGTCTACCAAAAATATTATTCTAACCATCTTATTTTTCATTTTTAAGAATGAACATCAACTCTTCTTATAGGCATTAAATTAAACATTGAAATGAGGATAGAAGGGCAAGGCCTAAAAAACACATACCAGAAAACTTTAGACCTCAAAGTGCACAATTATAAACACAACAATTCACATAATTATGTAATTTTCAGGGTACATTTGGACTATGGCAGCAACTATAGTAAGTCAAGATCATGTCTTTAACTCTAGCCATGCTGCCATAGCCCAGTTTGTGTTTTACTCTTTTCTGGTGAACAAGGGGACTTATTTATCCTAAAAATCTCAGCATTATGTGTTTTGTTGTGTTTTTAATGCAAATTTTGAGGCATACAGTTTCCTGGTGTGTAACTCTTGCCTTTCTATAACCTTTTAAATGTTTAATTTAATGTACTCATTTAAGGTGTTTTTTTTTTTAACCAATAAGCAAAATAGACACTGATATGAAAATGGCCTCATGTGTTTAAAGAAAGAGATTTTAAGGTTCAATTTAAAAGTAAAAAGTATTAGTTTTTACAATGAGTACTCACTATAACACAGACACTGATACTCTGCTTGATATTAAACTCCTCGAAAGCGGTGATCATGATGACTGAGCGTCCAAGCATGTTATTTGAGGTCACCAGCCCCGACTCATCCACAGTCACAAAGGAAGTCGGTGAGCCCAGAGCCGTCAGGTTCTTGTCAGGGACTGTGGAGGGGGTGTGTGCTTGGTTTCTCAGTGAATACACAACTTTTGCTGCTCCCTCACGGTTGGTTTGCAGCTGGACCTGAATACATCATGACAGCATGGGTGAGAGCAGATCATATTCATATTATTAAAGTGGGATGCTTCAAAACTTTGTGTTGGCTTCAAAAAAATATTTACTTCGACTTAGCTTTGAAAACAATTTCAACTTCGACACACAGGTAGCTCATCAATTTAGGCCGAAGGGTGTGGATGATTTCGTTCATTAATTATTTTCAAATGATACATTTAAAATATAGTAATTTCAGGAATAAATTTATTGATTTAAACTCAAATAAACAACAATATCACAAACATGCAAAATTAAAAAATTGCAAACCAAAGAATGTGGATCTGTCATAGAAACAGTGCACACACATATTTAAATATATACCTGCGTATGTATTTCCACTGTCCTTACAAGTTCACAGCGTTAATATACAGAATACACCATGTTTTACATTATTTACACATGCGCAAATTTATTCAGAACAGAGAAACCCAAAAATGTATTTATGTATAAAGTTTATAGGCCTCTCTTTAAGTTAATGAACTTTTCCATCACTCTATCTTTAAAGTTTTTAACTTGTTGAATCAGTACCTTGTTGATGATTATCAATGATGGAACATTCAGTCTGTCATTTGCTGTCATATTACTTAGGAATGTCTTAGTTGTTTTATGTGTTGAGAGGTAATGTTCTAATTTAGCAGCCGTCATTGGGGTCGTTTTGATAGTTTTTATAAGTTTTGTCATCTCGTTAAAAACTGAAATATTGCTATTTTTCTTAAGTTAAAAAGTTGTATTGTCCCTTTAATGCTAAGACCCTCTCATTTATATATTAGTCCCAAATCAGATACCCAAGTTGTTCTTTTTTCTATGAAAGGGTAGTGTTGGATTATTCACTTGAGTTTTTCTTCCAGAAACCAAGAAGTAAATAGTGGAAATGACTTTTACATAACAAAAAAGCTGACTCCATAATACCAGTAAAAGCGAATCTGTCTTTTACATGAATTGTAACGACATTGCACACTTCTTTGACATCCCCCACTCTGTTGATACATTCTATATTGCTTTAACTTTTTCTTGGTTGCTCAGGGAACAATTCAATATTTCTTTTCTATATAATTTACTTGCCCCTCTCTCTCTTTCTGCATCTCATTAAAAAAAATGCAAATGTCATTTTGCCACATTACACTGTCTCTGTTCCTGGTACAATATATCCCTGCGAGGTGAAATTTTGTGGAAAAGAATCACCTAGAACATGTAATTTGTGTCCTGTGTGGCTACTTGCTTCATGAACTGTAAGTTTGTTTGTGCACTTTTCCTCGTGAATTTCAAAGCAATCCTTCAACTTCTCTATTTTCATAAATAATGTTAACAGTATGAATGTTGTAGTACCATCTTGTTGTAGCAACTCTGGGTAATCTGACTTTAACTTGAACCCGAAATATCTCAAAATCCTACAAAAGAGGGTCCAAATATCATAAAAATAAATTATTATGATAACGAAAGCAATAAGAGTGAGCTGTATGAGAAATAGTTTTGAATGCTGGTTGCACAACAGAAACCCAAGGTACACAACTCAATCCAGATGCGGGAAGAACAATACAATCGGTCTCCAGAAATATAAATATAATAATACTATTTGAATTTAAGGAAGGACAGAGATAGTGAAAATACCCTTAGGTTTAGAAACTAACAATAACATTAAATAAATTGCAGGAAGTGCAAGTATATGTTTATTATAAATATCAGAATTATATATATACATATATATATAAAAATATCAAGTTAAAAGTATTATGTAGAAATATATAATAGCTCCTACGATCTTCATTAAATTCACAATCTGCAATTAGCTATAAGGATTTAAGTTAAGATTGTCTTTACTTTCAATTAAACAACCATATTTTAGAATATATACAACAAAGAATCATTTAGCTTATTATTTCTCACCTGAACCTTGCATACTAAGTTACTCAATATTATCCTAATACGAACCATGTAACTATCTAACATCTGCATTCTATTACTCTTAATTATTCAACATAATCAAAACGAGCAATGTCCACAAGTTTCTAATATATTTAATATATCTTATAATAACCTAAAATTATATTTCCCTAAATTTATCGATCACAATATTAACAATACAGGAGAGTAAGCAAGAAAAATTAATAAGATCATCTAACTTAAATATTACGTAGACAAGAAAAATATAACCAGCATAATAAAAAGGCAAGATTCAAAATTTATATTTTAGATGCTCTTTTATTTTATCTATTAGTTCAATAGTGATATCCCAAAATCTATCCCCACAAACTAGACTGATATAAATAAATTAGACCATTTAAATACAATGTGAAAAATTTAAGATTCATAAAATTCAAACAGTTACTACTTTGAAATAATAACCTGCCAAAAGGTAATTTTGAAAAATAACAGTAAAATATATTTATGCCAAAAAGAAATTTACCCTTAAATTATTTTAAATGATGCTGAAGCTTCAGCTTCGTCCGATTAAGTCCTAGCAATGTCCAAGAGTGCCGGACGTTTTCCTACTCCGATCTTATATATGATTTGCAAAACTCAGGGAACACGAAACAAAGGAAAAAAAAGCGAGGAACCAAAGAGTATCATACACCGGGAGGGAAATGTGAGTGACAGAATGAGCTTCTACTAATTTCTCGAAGCAATTGGAATGTTTGGGCACATTGCGGGACAGGCATCTCTTTTATTCTCAAGTTCTTTGGAATAGCTTGAGCGCATGATGACCTCTAGGGGGCACAGTTCGATTCTTAGGCGGAGCTGGTCAGTTGTCTGTGTGGTGGAATTGCGGTCAATAGTGTTGACGTTTCTCTCGGCTCGGGAGCACAGCGCCGCCAGGATGGTGAAATGGGGTATTTGATATTGTTGACTTGTTCTCTTTTTTCTTGTATCCAAATGCTACAAACTATTTGCTCCAAAATGTCAGATCGTAGAGATGAGTGCAAAATAAATGCGAGAATGGAGGAATAGTATGTGAAGAAAACTCAAAACGCTGCTCCATTTACACTTTTTTTTTTTCCAATATCAAACTAGGCTTATGAGCATAATAGTGTACAAAATACCCAAATGGGTGTGTTTCTCTAACCTTAGACTGTTCACCGCCAATAGAACCACTCATAATATTTGCACCATCTTAATCTACTTTTAGAAGTGTCTGAAAGTGGTTTGTTGTGACTCATTAAGCATTTTGCTAAGGTGTCTGCACAATTTCCTTCAGGAATAAGAAACCCCCAAAACATCTCACAAGCCAAACTCTCAAACACATACCTAAAAGCTAATACCATCTGAGAATAGTTTGTAAGATCAGTTGTCTTATCACATTTGATTGCTACCAATTTAGAAACTTTTATCAGTTTTTCTATTTCAGACTTTAAGCATGCAGTTTGTATTATTTTTGAGGTTCCTTTAAATACAGTGGCAGATTTGTAATGATCCTTCATTGTAGAATCCAGCTCAGCAGTATAATTAATCAGAACTCTCAAGACACATGGATTTGTAGATGATGATGATTTGTCATGACCGAGAGATAATTCAAAAACACCTCAAAGTTTAACACACAAAATCAAACATTATTATGATATGCCTATTTTTATCAACTTATATGTTTTCTCTATATTGTGAGTCTAGACTAGACAATATACTTACTTTGCTTAGCAAATAAAGCTCAACAACAATATTCATATGATTCACAGATGCTTCATGCTTCTTAATTTTCTTTCTGTTAAATGTTTTATATCATTGATGCCTTTTACAATTCACAAGCATCCACTACTGTTTCTGGAGGGAAAATAAAATACATGGGAAACAGTCTTGAAATTTTTCCACATCACAGCCGCAAAATTCAGGGCATGGCCTACCTCATCATCATCATCATCATGAAATGTTTCCAGCCTGTGGCTGGGTCTGTTTAGTATAATGGCTCCATCCCCTCTCCTCCTCTCAATTGCACACTTGGTGCTATCTGTTACCCCCATCTCTTTCTTGATCTCCCTTGCGGTCTCTTCCCTACATACTTCATATCCATTAATCTTCTTGGAATCCTCTCTCCTTCCATTCTCATTACGTGTCCATACCATCTCATTCTAGCTTCTTCTATCACATGTACTCCCTGTACCCCAACTTTAGACCAAACATTGTCATTCCTAATTCTTTCTCTTCTGATAACAACTAGTATGCCACTCAAAACTTTAATTCCTGTGGCCTCTCCTTTCCTTGTTTCTCTTTTCACTACATACATTACTATGGGTATGAAGCACTTCCTTACACCATAGGGGCACTTCTCTTTTCCATAGTAGGTCTCTTACACACCTGTAGAAAACCTCTCCCTGCTGCTCTCGTCTTACTATATATTCTCTGCTGCCCCCCTTTGCCCCAACCACACTACCAAGATATTTCACGCTCTTTGTTTCTTTCAACTCTACTCCATCCAGTTCTATCACCTTTCTTAGCCGTGTTTTCTGCCTTGTCATCCCCTTCACTTCACTTTTCCCCATATTAAATTTCATTCCACGCTTTTTCCCCTCCTCATACCATTCCTTCAGATGTTCCTGTACTTCCTCTCTCCCCCCCCCCC